>JASDQU010306949.1:43390-57195 GCA_032191745.1 Picea mariana | reverse complement strand
TCACCTGTGTGCAAATACAACGATTGGGATTTGATATTCTCCACAATGATTCTCCTCTTGGTCTGGGCTTGATCTAATGACCTAGATATATCCTTGGCCAATCCAGCTACTGGCACTTCTCCCTGTGATCTACAACGTAGATTCACTGTGGGACTTCGGAGCTTCAAGGATTTTTCCTTTTTCACGAAAAATGACTTAAAACAACCAAAGTGACGAAGTCCAAAGGAATTGGAGGTTTAACTTCCGTTCTTCTTACCTTGATCTGATGGTTGTGTGGTGTCTGGACTTCTCCCAAATAGATCCAATGGCCGAGAATTAATCTTGCATCCCAAAACAATGGTTGTTGTGGCTTCTTTCCTCTACTAGATTTCTCAAACCGCTACACCTCCTGATATTTTGAACACAGTCCAAGTGTTCTCTCAGTGCCGTCCTAGCACCCATGGACGCACTTTAACTCAAAATTTGGCCATTTCGAAAATGATTCTCTATGAAATTTCACTTCACTTTCAACTTACTTGGACAATCCAGGCTCAGTGTTGAAAACCTGGCTCTGAAACCATATTGTAGCATCTTCAATGACCGCAATTTTGGTCTAATCCACATGAAATAATTTTTGAATTGTATATGAATTTAAATCATATGAATACTATGAAAATACACAGGTTCATACAAAATAATAGTAAAATACACATGCAACACATACATGAAAAAACCATAAAAATAAACGCATAAGTAATAACGCAGTATGGAATTTCACACACAATTGACACTTATCTTTGATAAAAGACCACCAACTACGTGTAAACCTTCCATGCTCCTCCCAACCTTAGACCACGCTACTCAAAACTCTTAGTAGTGGGTCACCCTCGAGCTGGGACTAAACTCCACCCAGGTAAAGGAAGTCTTAACCAGGCTGATGTATCTCAGAATATAGGAAAAAATCTCTCACATGTGCCTGTTATCGGAAAAATCGGTAAGTTCAGACACAAAATAATCTTCCTAACTTCCACAGGAAGCTAGAATAAAACAAGACATAATACAAACTTCAACTTAGACTTCATTTTCATATAAACTAGTTTAGAGAGGTACAAGTGACATACCTTAAATGACGCTGGATCCTCTCTAGTGTCATCCTTGTCTCTCCATATTTGGATTTGTAGGATGGTGAACCTGTTTAAGAATCACAAACCAATAAACAGAGAGAGAACAAAGATATATATATTCCAATGAATTCTATGTATAAGATCAAGGAGTTATACAATAAAATTAAATCGATCTTTATAGGGAAGAAATGTATTACTGTATTATATTAAAAGGAAAGTGGAGAATATAACCCATGCCTTGATTTTGCAAGGTCCCTTTCAATGGATCTCTTATCCAACACACACACCTTTGCTCCAATTCCTTTGATGAAGAAGATCCACAATATGACTTAGAGAGCTAAAGAAAAGCTATCTCAAGTATAATCTGTAGAAAAACTCTTCATGCATATGAAAGACTTTGTAAACCTTAGCCTTTTCCATAAGAGATCCATCTTTATATAGGGTGAAAGAGGGATGGATGAGGAGATTATGATGATCCCACTAAATCAGAGAAGTGAGTAATATCCAAACCGATCAGAGTCCACCTCTTCTTCTAGAATATTCCCTTCTAGAACATTCGTGAATTTTGACTTTTCTCTTGTTTAAGCATCGTCACACCCTATGCACAAGCATCCTGCGACAACGTTGCAGTCCATCTTTGGTGCAGTGTGCAACAATCAAGCATCTTCACACCCCAAGTATAGAGCATGGTGCATCAATCTCTCTTGTCATAAATTTTAAGGAAGAAAAGGAAAACCACTTTTATCATGGAGAAAGTCTCTTTTCATTTTTTCAGGGAACATGGAAGTGAGTTATGCACATGTCATCAGTTGATCACTGGGGTGAAAAAAATAATGTGTAAGAGAATTCCCCCCAAAGTATGAAGTTGGAACCTGTGACAGCTGAAATACTTTGTATAATGTGTGTGTCGAAAGTAAGGAACGCATCAGTCGGGAACTTGCAAATAGTCAAGCATCTGTATAATAATATACCATCTTCTGAGGTAGGCATTCCCATACTCAGACTACAAGTGGCTCTAATCATAAGTTTTAAGTGAGTCATGGCCACTAAACATACACTATGGATCCATGTCATCATGATTCAACATAGTTTCCAAGCATCGTCACAACCTATACATAGCCAAGGTGCGACGTCGTCGCACTGTGTTCTTCATCTGGGGTGCGACGATTCATTTTTTCACAATCATTGCAATGTTTCCTTCACTAGGGTGTGATGATTCAACATCATTGCACTTTATCCTTCTCTAGGGTGCGACGATTCAACAACCCTCCAGAAAATTGGGTTTCTGCAGTAAAATAGTCATATCTCGAAATCCGTGATTTGGGTCGGGATGAAATTTTTCCAGAGACGTATAACATAGGGATTTTTATGCTCACCAAAAATATTCAAAACCAACATCATATTTTAGGAGATATAGATGTTTTAGCATATATATAGTTGTCATAGAACCGTCTTTCATATCTCAGAATCCACGATCTGGGTTTTCAGGATCTTTTCAGAATCAATAACATGATGGAGGTGATGCAACTTATTCAATAAAGTATGGTGATAATACTCACACCATACAACTATTTTGAATGTAATTCGAAGGACACATTCCAACTCAAAATAAAATGACTATATAATTTGACGATGGAAACAAAAACAGAACCTACATTGGTGCTTGAGAAGACCAGATGGGCGAACCATAAGGATGAGTACACATGATTACTTATTGAGTTAATATTCATTGATCTATGGCTTCATGTTTCCACATGAAACACTCCAAATGAGATCTGGACTACCTTGGAAGGAATCTTTGGAAATCAGGATGAGATGGGAGGTCATATGCTTGAGGTAGAGTTGAATACCTTAGACCCTAAAAGTTTTGATAATATACATGATTTCTCTACTAAATTTCAATCTTTGATCTTGAGCTTGGGTGAATGTGGTATTTACAAGTCTACACAAGAGAAATAACTTATTATAACAATATTGGCCAAGCTAGGACCATAATATGTTGTATATGTCTCCAACTTCCATTATGGCAGATGTCTTTTTGGAACAAATTGGAAAATGCCTACAATGGCTCAGTTCAGTGAGTCTCTCACACAAGAGCAGAAAAAAATCATATATATGGGCCTCATGAAGGATCCTAAAGAACATACACTTACCATGCATGATGGAAATGGATCATCCAAACAGAACGAGAAGGAGAAACCGAACGAGAAGGAGGGATATTCCAAACCCTTTAACGATTCTTCAAGTTCCATAGACTCTTCATATTCCAAGAAGAAGAGGAAGGTAAAGTAGTGCACTTACTGCAATAAACCGAATCATGAAGAATCCACATGCATGAAGAAATAGATCGATCTTATGCCACAGACACTTCAACATAACAACCTTGGAAACTTCATTCCAGAGGGAGTCAAGAAGCAGAAGGAAGAAGACCATGTGCCTAAGAAAGGTAATCACCATGATCTGGTTGCAATTAATTCCTCATCTGATTCATGGATTATATATTATGGTGCATCACTTCATATGGAAGTTAAAGAGGAAGTTTTTAATTCTTTGAATCCATGCTGAAGACCCCCCTATTCTCATGGGGGATGATACTCCAGTAGCAGTAGCAGAAGAAGGGAGAGTGGAACTCCATAATTGAAGTTTTGAGAATGTTTTATATGTTCCAAATCTTTCTATGAATCTACTCTTAGTTTATCATATCACTCAAAAAGGTAAAAGGGATGGATTTACATCAGATTTAGTTTCAGTAATTGACATGCATGACAATTCCATCATTGCAATTGGTGAGGTGGATCACAAGTAAAGGTTGTATAAATTCACTAAGTTTTTTTATGATGACTCCTCTTTTCTACTTACACATAAGGGGAGTACTTTGCATAAACCTCTAGTGCGACATGCATATACTCTTGTGCTTCCATCAGTTTCAGACATCAGAGATGATTCCATACACTCAGATTATGTACATGGAAATAAGTAGGTAGTACAACTAGATAAGATTCTAGCGCGGAAGATTCAGAATGTGCCCAAGAAGGCACATTTCACACTTCAGGAAACAGGTATCCTTATAGGGAATCCATTGGATTTGAGGAGGACTCGATCTCAACATGAGGATCCTTCACATGTACTTTCAAATTATGAACCAGCGATGCCAATGCAATGCTATATGGTTCAATATTATGATCCACATACCTACAGTGAGGATGTTGGAAATCCACTATGGGAAGCATCTATGCAAAAGGAGTATGACTCACTCCTAAAGAATCAACCTTTGCATCTGGTTCCACTTCCACTAGAAAGGAGTATTTTCAGGTGCAGATGGGTCCATAGGATCAAGAGGTACAAGGCTAGACAAGTTACCAAAGGACTTCATCATATCCATAAATATTTCTACATATTCACAAATAATTTTAGTGAGAATAAGTTTCAGATTTTGTGGGATCATCTTACAGTGAAGAACACAGTTTCCTAGCAGCCTCCTTTTCTTCTTTTGATGCATTGTATTTTGAGGGGGGGTTTTGTTCCCACATGGTTTTCCCTCTTTCCTCACTTTTATTTAGTGTCCATTAGTTTCATTTTACATGAGTAACTAATATGGCCTAGTATCCGGGACTCATTTTTTACTCCATAGTGATGTTCAAGGGGGGGATTTTTATTTTCAGCACACTAGTTTAGTGGGAGTAACACTAGTTCAATGGGAGTTAACTGACTAGTTCTAATTCATACTTTCTAATTTTATACCATCACTATTATGTATGCATTCCTAATTATAGGATGTCATTACCTATATGAGTGAAGATCACTCACTCATTGATTAGATCATAATATACATTGATTCTCATTCTTCATTGTGTATCTCTCTTCCTTTTCATGATAAGATTGGTTTGTGTATTCTTTAGCTAGGTCTCCTGTGCAGGTTTCCATGAAACACTAACAAGGACGCACTAGAGGGGCATACCTAGCATCCATAATGGCATCCATTCTGTTTCAAGGAGGATTATCCCCTGCCATTTGATTAGGAAAAGGAAGATTATGAATTCTAGGAGAGGTAAGAGGTGATTTGACAGGTAAAGGTGCAGTCTGTATAACATGTATTTTAGGAAAAGGAAGAGTATAAGGTGGAGGAATTTCAGACTTAATAGAAAGTGGCTAAGTCTTGGAAGAAGATGGAGGGAATTCAATAGGAACCGAGGTTCCTTCTTCTTTAGTCCCAAAAAAATTAAAAGAATGGGGGGGAGGAGAACCTAAGAGAGGAAAATATTCCAAAATCTCAAGCCTAAACCAATTAACAACTTCATGGGATGCAAGAAAATAAAAAAATTAAAGACTTTATTCTTTCAGCTCAAGAGAAAAGGATGAATATTCTACAAGAAAATCTCCTAGTTTTGACTTTACATGAGTTTCAACAATAGGAAAATGAGAAATATGAGAAACAACAACTGGTGTATGGAAAGAAGAGTCGGGTAAGTCTCCATAAGTACCTGATAATTTGGAAGAGGAAGGTCCTTGCAAAATGTTTCCCTTCTTTAAGATTTTTTCTAGATCAGGTTTAGGTGCAGCCAGAGGTGACTGTGGATTCAACCTCGTGTGTCTACCTTTGGGAGACAAAACTAAAATTTGGAGTCGCCAGGTGCAACATGGATTATTCTGTTTACTGATTACTGTGCACCATAAAAATCAATATTTTATTGTCATACAACCCAGGGAAAAATCTTCAATCTGTTCCCCGATAATGGCACCAAAAATGTTAGCACTAAGAATCACACTTAGACTATTGTAAGTGTAATCCCAATACCCATCAAAATGTGAAGGATAAATGTTTATAAAAGGTGGAAAATGGATGGAAAACTTAGTAAAATATGTCAATTACAGATAACTCCATACAATATACACCAACAAATAAGGCCTTAGATAATTTTAGATCAAGTTTTAAGAGATAAAGTGAGTAGGTGGAAGACTTGACAAGAAATGTGTAATATCCATATCATCTACATTAGGTAACACTGACATACATATGAAGAAAACTCTCTGAAATAATAACCTCTTAAAATCAAAGAGAAAAACTCGGATACATTTTCAAACAATATCACAATACATCTTTTATTACAAAAAAGATGTGATTAGCCAGATGAATCATTCAACAAACTGTAATCAAAGTAATATAGAAAAAATATGATAAAGAAGCAAGACTGATTTCCATTATTCAAAGTGTCTTAGATCTAATTCATACATTAGGAGATATTTTTTGTTACATAGACAATATCAAAATAGGAGTCCTTTGTTACACCATTCGAACCTCTCCTCAGTCTTACAATGCCATTTTTATAGCCAAAACTAAAATTGACAGCTCTAAAACTTGCATTCCAACTTCCTCACAGAATCCCTGTGCCTAAGGGAAGTGTGGCAACATGTGTACAATAGAAAAGAAACAAACTACTAATAAAAAGGAATATGTTGACAACGTATGCAACATTATTTATGAGTTGATGATGTGTCCATAAGAGTGGATATTCTTGAGACAGGTGGCCTCCCAAATCGTAACTAACCCTCAAATTGCTGGCACACATCCATATTGACATATGGAAATTGTCTTTCCCTCCAAAATATCCCAAAATTGAGTTCGCAACATTGCGCTGCAAACTATCCTAAAACAGCTAGTTCACAACGCTAGGTACTGCGAACTTTCCTTTAGTGGCATGTTTCAGTTTACCAAAGTATTTAACATCTCAAAAACTATATCAAGTGTACAAAATGTTGTAAGAACTTCATAATCTTGATACATGACTAGAGGAAAACATCAAAACTGCTAATCATGGTTTAAAACTCATAGCCATCACCAAAAATGTTATAAAATGCATGAAACAAAATCTTTGACCAAAACTGATGTTGGACTGATGTTGGTTATGGAGGCTCAATGCCTTTGAATTTAATTTTTAGTTCTAGAGCTTCTCCTGGTAGAAACCTTGGCGAGCATGTCTAGGTTTCTTTTGGCCAATTACTCTTTGAAAGGTTGCAGCTATGCCTTCAATTTTATGATTTGAGCTTGATGGGATGTGTTTTGTCTATAGAGATTCGTGAGCTGTCTGTGAAGGGGTAGGAATATTTTAGCCAAGAACCTAGCCTTATCAATGGTATCATGATATATTCCCAATATCACCTCAATCTTCTTCCTAGAATCCAAGTCTTCTTTCTTCAACTTATCAGCTTCATCTCTTGCTTCCTTGAGTTGTCTCTTGACCTTCTTGAAGGTGGGATTTATTTCATGTTGAGGAGTAGTGATATCAATAAATTCAATAGGATTCTTAGAATATTGAGATCTATATTTTTTTTGGGATGAGGCCTTTGTTGTATCATCCTTCACCAAAACATTTTGCTTGGTTGTTGATCTAGTAAAATGCCTCCTAGTTTTAACCTTGTCTGTAACAATGGGTGAGGAAAAACGAGATTTTTTTACTTTCAAGCCTCTGGATTTTCTTGAAGGAACCTCCATAGAGATAGGATCTACCATTGGTGAATTTTATCTATCTGTAGGTTGTGAAGGACCTCCTACTTCTGCTTTATAAGTGGCTCTATCATCTTTATCACTCATAGTCACCCTTTTCATCTTGCTAGCTTCTGAATTCACATTCTTCTCAACTGGAGTAGGAATTTGCATCTTGGACTGTGGAGTGGGGGAACATCTAAGTGAAATTGTGATGAAGTTAGGAAGGTTTCCCAATCCATGTTAGTTTTCTTTAATTATTCCATTACTAACATTTTAATAAGGCTAGAGTGAAAGACATTGGTGTCTACTTTCTTTGACTTGGCTTGAACCCTATCAGACATCTTACCAATGCTTCTAAAGATATAAAATATAAGGTTCATGGCTTCTTTTCCTATGAAGTGTAACAACAACATGATGTGGTATTGGTACACCATGTTAAACCTCCCCTCACATTTGAAATATCTCTGGATAACCCTCAACATTTTATCAAAACATTCAAGCATGTGGCTTCTAGTAGAACCCCTTTGGACAAATTGTCCTCCCGATACTTTGGCTTAAGGAATTCCTTAGAGAAGGAAGTATTTAATAACATAGCTTTGAACCACTTTTCTCCATTGTTGGGTATCTCTGTTGTAATAGATATCGAATGCTTTGAAACATTAAATTCTAATATCCCCACTTTGGTTTTAGTGCCATTAAAATTGAGTGAAAACTCTTTGGCCACCTTTGGATGCCCCCTCTGCATCTTTTGACAGAAATTAATGCAACCTACCCTCTGAAAGGATTCCATGAACAAAGGTTCAGATTTAAGGAGATGCATATCATAAGGCTCTGTCCTTACAATCTCCCCTCCCTTGTGAGTCTTCTTGTGTTGTTGACTATCCATAACTGTTGCTGGAAGAATGTTTTTCTGTAAATTGTTTATGACAGCTAGGTGTGTGAAAATACAGAATACATGAATTTAGGGTTTTGATGACATAATTGTTTTTAGAAGGATGAGATTGTACATATATTTATACACATTGAGGTATGAGATAAAACACCCTTCAAACAAGACAAGTGAAGTAACAACAATTGGTATTTATAAATAAAGGAAGACGAATGAGAATTTTCTGCTAAAATAGGGTTTTCATCAGCATAAATATCAGTTGGAAGCATTAATGATGTATACAATTAAAGCCTGGTCCTACAGATGATCAACCATACATCTCGGGTTTGATAGGGGTAAAAAACCAATTTTTAAGGCTAAACTTCAAAAGGATGCAGAAGGCGATGGTTTCAACAGTCCTGGAACAGAGGGTTCGCAGTGCCTGGTTCACAATGCTAGAGCAACTAGCTCGCAGTGTTAAGGAATTTCAGTGGGACAGGAGGCTTCTTAGCATAGGAAAAGATCCATGAGGTCAAGGTAACAATATGGAGTGGTTGACATGATTCAAAATGCTATGGATATGGATTTGAAGGCTGGAAACAAAGGAGTTTAGATAGTTCAAAATGCCGATAGATAAACCAACATAAAACCTTTTCTCAATATTTAAACAACATTGAGACCATCAAGGAGTACCTGGTAAACCTAGGTTTGATGATGATGCCTATAAATTTGAACTGATATGTCAACAATTCATCCAAGCTTCAATGATCCTCTTCAGCCAGTATACAGATCCTTTCTGTAGTGCCAGTTCACAGTGCTAAGCTCAAACTCAAGTTGCACACTTCAAGGAGATTGTTAGAAGATCGATAACATAATCCTTGAAAAGTTGGTTAAATAAGGGAAATGAAAACAATAAAATCCCCTTTGAAATTATTCTTAATTATAGTGATGACAAATGAATGCGTGAAGTACTTATGAGTACGCTGTGAACTCTTCTGGTGAGTTGGCATCAAATACACCCGACTTGAATTGACATTTAAACAATTGGATGGTGACAAAGGGGAACTTGTGTACAACTTGGAGGTATGACATGTCAAGGTAATGATGTAGGGATCAAAGGTGTGACTGATAGGGACTTATTTACCTTTTCATGATGACTAATTACATGACCTAAAGAATCTAAAGCAAGGTTGAACCAAACTTTATCTTATTCAAATCAAACTTTAAGTTATGACCACAACAAGAAGACCTAAGAACCTATGACTTATGTAACACTATGACTCAAAATCAAAACTAAAGTGATTTTTTGATCCCTACAATTATATGTGTTAACATACCCTAAAGGTAACAAGACATTCATTGCATGTATATTAGTTTGATTGCACAAATAATATAGCAGAATATGATGCTCTCTTGCAGGGACTCAAGAAAGCCATTGACCTTGATGTCCAATGTTTAGTTGTATTCAACGATTCCGAAAATGTGGTTAAGAAGGTAAAAAATACCATTCATTGTGTGTCTTCTCATCTTAAAAACTACCAGACCGAGGTATGGAACTTGATCAATAAATTTCTTTCTTTTAATATAAGTTCTTTTCCTAGATCTAGCAATTCTGAAGCATATTTATTGGCAAATGTAGCATCAAAATTATTTTTTGATGAAAGTTTCTCTCATAATTCATTTTCCGTTGAATTGATATTAGGCCATAAATTCCAGATAACATCACTAATTGGTGGGTGTTTGACTATGATCAACAGATCATAAACATTTTTCAAATGGAAGACACTTTCCAAGGTTCTTTAATTGATGAAAACACTCATGATGAAAATCTCCATCATTTTACAGTAATACCCGATACCCGATCAGCTGAAATTTCATCTTACATCGTAAATTCAATCCCTAAATATTTCATTAGATTGGAAAAGTTTTATGATCTACATGACAAATTTAAGGGGGTGGTTAACTGTAAAATGAATAGTTCCTTGCTGCAATATGAAACTGTAAATTTAGGAACACATGATCAGCCCCAGAACATCAATTTAGGCACAGGGTGCACACAACAAGAAAATTCAACATTTATTAAACTATTTAAATAATTTAAAGATGTGTTCGCTTGGACTTATGAGGATCTAAAACGTTTGATCTAAACATAATACAACATGTAATCCCCATGAAACCTCAAGCCCAACCATTTCAACAGAAACTGAGGAAGATGCACCCAAAATTAGAACCCACAATAAAAAAAGAATTGAACAAGTTGTTAACAATTAGGATCATTTTCCCTGTCCGACATACCCAATGGGTGTCCAGTCTAGTCATGGTAAGAAAGAGGAAATGACAAAAACGACTTTGTGTCAATTTCCGCAACTTAAACCGAGCCTCTGACAAAGATAATTATCCCGTTCTGCCCATGGAACAGATCCTACAACCAATATATGGTTAGACCCCTGCAAAATATGATCAAGAAGGACATTGTTTTTAAATGGGGATCACAGGAAAACCAGGCCTTTCATGCCATCAAACAAGCTATAATATAATCTCCATCCTTAATGATTCTCGATTTTTCCAAATACTTTACCCTCTACACTTTCGCACCAGATAGATCATACACTGCAGTACTTACCCAAAAAAATAATGATAACAGTGAAATCCCCATTTCGTTCATTAATTCTTCCTGTAAAGGAGAAGAATTAAACTATCCAGCAGTGGATCAACAAGATTTTGTTTTATTTAAAGAATTAAAACACTTTAGACCCTATCTATTGAAATCTAGAACTAAAGTCATCTTTCCATATCCTATAGTAAGAAATTTGTTTCTTCAGAAAGAGCTTGGGGAGAAGAGGGCTCATTGGATGACTTCTCTTCAAGAATATGATCTCGAGATTAAACCAACCGAGATTGTTAGAGGTCAAGGTATTTTCAAATTAGTGGCTGATTCAGTCAATCCACCTAAATATGACTATGTTTTATTAAATGAAACACTGGCTCATGAAAACCAAATCTTTTGTGCACAAACCACGCCTGATTCTTGGTATTCTGACATTAAATTTTATTTAATACATGGAACTACTCCATAACGTATTGACCCCAAAAAGAGAAGGGAATTAATACATAGATCTACTCCATTTCAAATGATTAATGATGTCCTTTTTAGAAAAAAATTGATGAAGTATTATTACGTTACTTAGAAAAGGATGAATCTGAAAAACTTCTAAATGAATTACATTCTGGCAATGCAGGAGGTCACTTTGATGGAAAAACAATTGCTCATAAAGTCCTCAGAGCTATTTATTATTGGCCTATGTTGTTTAGAGATTCTCACGATATGGATCGCAAATGTGCTACATGCCAAAAGGCTACTGGAAAAGTTAGGAACCCTTCTTTCCCTTTGCAGCTAGTGACAGTTGATCAACCATTTCAACAATGGGGCCTTGACGTTATCGAGCCAATCAATCCTATCTCTTCCCTACAACATAAATACATCCTTAAGACAACATATTACTTCACCAAGTGGTATGAATCCATACGTGTAAGAGTATTCAACACTAATCAGGTGATTTTGTTCCTCGAAACTCATATCATTTCATGCTTCAGAATTCCAGAATCTTTGGTGTTTGAAAATGCATCTTATTTTTTGTCGATGGATTTGAATGTTTTTTCTATGGAAAAAGGAATTAAATTGAAATATTCTGCTAGATATTACCCTCAAGGTAATGGTCTGGTTGAATCAACCAATAAGAACTTAATTAATATCCCTTAAAGAACAGTACCAAAAAATAATAAAAATTGGCATGTCGCTTTGTTCTACGCACTGTGGGATGATAGGGTTACACCCAAAACAACCATTGGAAATTCCTCGATTTTTCTCGTATAAAGAGAATCTATTCCACCTCTCAATGTATTTATACCATAATTGTAGCTATCTAAAAAGGTCCAGGAAAAAGAGTGCCCGGCCTTAGAAAGTTGAATAAATGCTTTGCTGAAATTAGAAGAAACTAGGACACAATCTAAATGTAAAATGGATCAACACCAACAAACGGTTAAATGATGATTCGACGAAAGTTATTCCTCTAATTGAAATTTCGATATAGGAGATTTGGTTCTTAGGTGGGATAAATCACATTATGAAAAAGGGGAACATTCAAAATTCTAGAATTTATGGTTAGGACCTTTTATAATCGCTGAAAAACTCGGTCCTAGCTCTTTTCATATGCAAACCTTAGAAGGACAACTAGAAAATTTTCCAGTGAATGGCCAGGTCCTCAAAAAATACTTTGCTTGACCAAACTAAGATCAAACATTTTGTAAATATATGGTGTTTTGTGCATTTTTGTTTTCTTTGATTGAAATTTCTATTTTGACTGTCTTTATGAACTATCATATTGTTGATCCAAGAGTAATCATCAGAAGGGAGCATTATTTTTAAGACTTGTGCTTTTCAAGCAATCTAAAATAGTTCAAAGAGGTCCTGATATTAAGATAAAACTTAGATAGTTGATTTACAAGTTGATTTTTACTTTCGTTCTATCCTCAAATCATCTGCCATAAAATTACACCCGGAGACACGTTTAACCTTTGATGATTACAATGATATTTATACTTTTTACACCATCCATATTCTTAAGGAATATATTTTAAGTTCTTCCCCATCCTTTAGATGATTTCCTAACCGAAATATAACATATCTATACCATGATGAAACCTTCCAGTTCTCAAAGAAAATAAGAATCATGATCAACAGTACACCTGTCTTGCAATTAACCTCTAGTATCACTCCTCTCTCTTCACTCAATTTTCATTAGCAATTCTCTAATTATATTATTAAAGGATGGAAAAAGAGGGTTGAAAAACACTTATGTGTTGGAAATGTGTGTAAACTCATTGGGGTACTGAACAGGCTCGCTGGCAGCAAGTAAATGCACACATGATACTAAGATAACTTTGTTGGGGTACTGAATAGGCTTGCTGGAAGCGAAGAAATGTCGGGTTGAGAGGTAGCAGGTACATGCTTATCCTTAATGAAACATGCCATTAAGAATAATAAATCAACTTTCCATGGAAGCATACATCATGTGAACGCAACTATTGGATGGGATTAAAGCATTTGAGTGGGTTAAATGGTATTCTTGTCGAGGATATGGATGTCTGCTGGAAGTAGTGGCTCTGCCAATGGTATTGAAGTCCTTTTCAAAACATCGCGACTCTTTGATTAAAAATTCCTTTTAGGTTACAATCCCCTGCAAAGAATGTTTTGTAGTTTATGAATTATGGTAATTTTTTATGACCACTAAGCTCATCCTAATATTGTATGAGTATGAAAATGAACTTATACAAGAAAGATTAAATTCTT
>JASDQU010306949.1:32923-43340 GCA_032191745.1 Picea mariana | reverse complement strand
AAGCAACTGCGGCTGAATAAAATAAAAACACTCGGCTAGATCAAAAGACAAAAGGATCTTAGCCGGAATACAAATAAACAACTAAAAGATAATACCTGTAATATGGGAGCACTGCGGAATCAATGAGGAATGATGGAAGACCTAGATGATCTTCCCGATGACTAGGGTGTTTCTTTCAACACTGAAATTAACCAATTGGTGTCTTCCTCCTGGAATACACTGAACTATCTCTCCTAAGATGCACCTCTTCTCTTCAATGACAAGTCATAATCTGCATAATGATGAATTAGGTCACTGACCCTTCCTTTATAGCTTTTCAAAACCCTAAATCATGCTGAAATCCTAATTCATTGTTGACTTCCAAAACCCTAAATCATGCTGAAACCCTAATTCATTGTTGACTTCCAAAACCCTAAATCACTATTGAAACCCTAATTCACTGTTGACTTCTATTTTTAGCTCGTAATGAATTAAAAGTGCTTTTAACCCTTTTTATCTCAATGACACTTTTCGAATATAGCACATGTGACTGGAGTGACCTCTAGTAACCCTGTTTACACCTATTGGCCCTGGCTATAGTCTAGCGGGGTAGTTTAGACCATTAAGTCTCCTCTCTGGAGCTCCTATTTGGAAAGGGACATTACAGATTGTTAGAGGTCAAGGCATTTTCAAATTAGTGGTTGATTCAGTCAATCCACCTAAAGATGACTCTGTTTTATTAAATGAAACACTAGCTCATAAAAACGAAATCTTTTGTGCACAAACCACTCCTGATTCTTGGTATTCTGACATTAAATTTTATTTAATACATGGAACTACTCCAGAATGTATTGACCCCCAAAAGAGAAGGGAATTAATACTTAGATCTACTCCATTTCAAATTATTAATGATGTCCTTTTTAGAAAAAAATTGATCAAGTATTATTACGTTACTTAGAAAAGGATGAATCTAAAAAACTTCTAAATGAATTACATTCTGGCAATGCAGGAAGTCACTTTGATGGAAAAAAAACTGCTCATAAAGTCCTCAGAGCTAGTTATTATTGGCCCATTTTGTTTAGAGATTCTCATGATATGGCTCACAAATGTGCTACATGCCAAAAGGCTACTAGAAAAGTTAGGAACCCTGCTTTCCCTTTGCAACTAGTGACAGTTGATCAACCATTTCAACAATGGGGCCTTGACGTTATCGAGCTAATCAATCCTGTCTCTTCCCTACAACATAAATACATCCTTAAGACAACATATTACTTCACCAAGTGGTATGAATCCATACCTCTAAGAGTATTAAACACTAATTAGGTGATTTTGTTCCTCGAAACTCATATCATTTCACACTTCGAAATTCCAGAATCTTTGGTGTTTGAAAATGCATCTTATTTTTCCTCGATGGATTTGAATGTTTTTTCTCTGGAAAAAGGAATTAAATTGAAATATTCTGCCAGATATTACCCTCAAGGTAATGGTCTGGTTGAATCAACCAATAAGAACTTAATTAATATCCCTTAAAGAACAGTATCAAAAAATAATAAAAATTGGCATATTGCTTTGTTCTACGCACTGTGGGATGATAGGGTTACACCCAAAACAACCATTGGAAATTCCTTTATTTTTCTCGTATAAGAAAGATAATATATCCCACCTCTCAATGTATTTATACCATAATTGTAGCTATCTAAAAAGGTCCAGGAAAAAGAGTGCCCAACCTTAGAAATTTGAATAAATGGTTTGTTGAAATTAGAAGAAACTAGGACACAATCTAAACGTAAAATGGATCAACACCAACAAATGGTTAAATGATGATTTGACGAAAGCTATTCCTCTGATTGAAATTTCAATATAGGAGATTTGGTTCTTAGGTGGGATAAATCACATGAGGAAAAAGGGGAACATTCAAAATTCTAGAATTTATGGTTATGACCTTTTAAAATCACTGAAAAACTCGGTCCTAGCTCTTTTCGTATGCAAACCTTAGAAGGACAACTAGAAACTTTTCCAGTGAATGGCCAGGTCCTCAAAAAATACTTTTCTTCACCAAACTGGGATCAAACATTTTGTAAATATATGGTGTTTTGTGCATTTTTGTTTTCTTTGATTGAAATTTCTATTTTGACTCTCTTTATGAACTATCATATTGTTGATCCAAGCGTAATCATCAGAAGGAAGCATTATTTTTAAGACTTGTGCTTTTCAAGCAATCTAAATTAGTTCAAAGAGGTCCTGATATTAATATACAACTCAGATAGTTGATTTACAAGTTGATTTTTACTTTCGTTCTATCCTCAAATCATCTGCCATAAAATTACACCCGAAGACACTTTTAACCTTTGATGATTACAATTATATTTATACTTTTTACACCATCCATATTCTTAAGTAATGCCTTTTAAGTTATTCCCCATCCTCTAGATGATTTCCTAACCGAAATCTAACATATCGATACCATGATGAAACCTTCCAGTTCTCAAAGAAAATAAGAATCATGATCAACGATACACCTATCTTGCAATTAACCTCTAGTATCACTCCTCTCTCTTCACTCAGTTTTCATTAGCAATTCTCTAATTATATTATTAAAGGATGGAAAAAAGAGGGTTGAAAAACACTTATGTGTTGGAAATGCATGTAAACTCACCGAGGTACTGAACAGGCTCACTGGCTGTGAGTAAATGCACACGTGATACTAGGAAAACTTTGTTGGGGTACTGAATAGGCTTTCTGGCAGTGAAGCAATGTTGATTTGAGAGGTAGCAGGTACATGCTTATCCTTAATGAAACATGCCATTAAGAATAATAAATCAACTTTCCATGGAAGCATACATCATGTGAACGCAACTATTGGATGGGATTAAAGAATTTGAGTGGGTTAAATGGTATCCCTGTCGAGGATATGGACACCTGCTAGAAGTAGTGGCTCTTCCAACAGTATTGAAGTCCTTTTCAAAAAAATCGTGACTCTTTGATTAAAAATTCCTTTTAGGTTACAATCCCCTACAAAGATTTTTTTCTAGTTTATGAATTATGGTAATTTTTTATGACCACTAAGCTCATCCTAATATTGTATGGGTATGAAAATGAACTTATACAAGAAAGCTTAAATTATTCTCCAAGTCTTATTCTTCTTCTTCCTGAGATGAAGACTTATCCAATCAAAGATAATTGCTTCTCCCTGTGAGTCATCATTTGTTAGCTTCCCAACTAGCACCATGTTCTGCATTGTCTTTTTAAATACAAAATTGTCTTTTACTCACTACCCAGTATGTGTATTCGACAGATTGATGGATATTTTGTAAAAATGTGTTGTTTTAATGCTAGTCAGTATTGCTTAAACTTTTCCCTATCACTTTAATGAGAGTATGTTTTTGTGCGACATAATGATTTTATTCCCTCTTTAATTTCATGACTGCAAAACATGAAATTAAAGGCTATTTTCGTACAAATTGTTAGCACCAGAAGTCACCTCTAGATTGCGGCAGAGGTAAGACCAGTACCCATTAGTTTGTATGTCACAATGAATAAATTTAAGGGTGGTCTAATGGACACGGTCTCAAGATTATATCTTTTTAACTCAGAAAACTGGGTTGGCATGCATAGGGAAGTGAGGTCTTGATCTAACTTCAGTTAGTAAATTGCAGTATGGTGGTGAGTAGGGGGAATAATTTGAGGAGAACGAAATGGTCTGCTGTGGACATCCGGTCTTCTAGCAGCCTAAGGAGGAAAACATTCAAATACAAGGTCCTCTTGAATTCATAATTTCAAGAAACTCAAACCACTATGACAGTACTACAATCAAACATACATTACAATACAGTCACAACGACCCGATTGGATCATCCATACCCGATCTCTCAACATCATAGGAAAAAGAGAACACAAGAAACTGGTTAAAATTGGTTGTAACATCACCGTGATCAAACCTCCATCACAAAAACACAACTACCCTCAACTGGATCCTCCATGGCCAAGTGTTTTAACACAACCGTTACACAAAGATGAAAGGAAACTGATTTTCATTAAACAAGAATTCTCAAATACATATCATAACCAGAGAACCAGAGGCTTTGCTAAAACTTTACAAATCGGAAGCTTAGCTCAACCATCGACACTTACAAAATATAAAACATGATTATATATACTCAGAACTGCTAATGTCCCCCAGGGATGAAATTGGACCCCGACATTCAAAGCTTTGCATTTATTCTCCTTCTATCAGACTGCAGTGGCTTTCCTTTGTCAGACGCAAATCTAAGATAGTATGGGTTTTGCAAGAAAATTTCATGAGAGGGTGACCTTGGGCTGACAACCCGCCTCCACGACCGGTGCTTCCATGCTTCCTATTTATGGTTGAAACAAGTTTTCAACCACCTTCTTCGGATTCATTAACTTCCCTTATTGGGATCGGGATGAGCCCAGATTTCCATGAATGCTCTTAGGCAACGCTCCTAACTTGTTGAGTTAAACTTGGCACCTTGAAACCATGTACCTTCCTCTGCTATTAATACAAACACTCTCGACCCCTTTAGTGTGGCTCTTTTCAACCACCCCATGTGAATATGGGCCATGACCTCACACTTGTCCCACATGATGTTTTGGGGTTTCTCATTTCAGGAGTTTTCACCCCATCTTGGCTTCAATATCGCGATGCCCGAAATCACGAAACGGTCACTGAGATTGGAGGTCATACTTGCTTCAAAATGGATGGCCACGATCATTCCCTTGACAATACGAAATGTCAACTATGCGACGAGTGCTAGCCCCTTATCCTATACCTTCTTCCCTTATGACCAGGCACTAGGACCATGGGCCCAATTTCTAGGAGCTTTCGCGATTTCACATTTTGGGAGAAAGAGATGTTGCTCTTGGGAAACCTTCGATTCACGAAATCATGAAATCGGGATTTTGCATTTCGAGACTTTGGGCTATGGGTGCACTTTGTTATGAGAGCCCTGAACTCTTGATTTCCGAAATCATCGAAGTCAAATAAACGACTCTCTTCTTCTCACAAATGAATGACCTAGATCTTCCCCTTTGCAAATCGAGATTTCGCAATACTTGATGCATAATCTCTCAACATTTGAAATCCCTATTCCCACGCTCACTTGATTCCATATAAGACCTCTCGACAGTACGGCTAGGACTTGGGAAAAAACAAAGACTCGGTAATATAAGCAAAAAGAGAAGTAATCATACATAGGGGGAACAAAAAATCTCAGGGCCGATATATCTCAGGAAAACTTCGAAAAGGAAAACCAATCGACCAAAGGATGAAAGAAAAAAACAAAGGAAAATATACACCAGGAGGAGAAATCTATGATTGGGTATGCACAAAAGGGGGGAAAAGACAGGCAAAATCACATACCTAGGCCAAAATCACCATCCACCAAAACATGACAAGATTAATCGCTAACATTTGGCTCCATGGGGGATGGCATGCTCCCTGTGAGATGGAAAGAATGTGCAGCTCCAGTTCCTTTCTTTGGGTTGTGGAGTCTCCTATTTAAAATAAGAATAAACATAAAAAAAGAATGATATTTACAATGGTGGGATGCCGACTACGACTTTTAAACAAAAATCCTTTTCAAGAAGTGCCCATTTACAGGGCTAGCAAAAAATTCACCACCCTCTAGATTTTGCAACCTATAAGTATTATTGGGAAATGTCTCAAAAATATTGAAGGGTCTGATCCAAAGGGCCTCAAATTTACCATGCTTTCCCTTGTCTTGTCAGGCGCATCCCATTGGAGCACTATCTCTCCCAACCGAAAATCATTTTTTCTGCTCTCCTTGTCAAAGGCCTACTTGATTTTCTGCTAACGGTCATGTGATTTTTCCATCACTTTCTCTCTCATATGTTGTACTTATACCAGCTGATGAATCCTCCTGATCATATCATAAGGCTCTTCCTGAAAGTCTTGGAAGAACTTTTCTACTGGCAAGGCGAGTTGAGAGGGAAAATTTTCTTCAGTCCCATATACAAGCTGGAAAGGAGAGATGCCCAGGGACCGTTTAGCTGTCACTCTATCAGACCACAAAGAAAATTTGAGCTTTGAATCACATTCTTTCTTTTCGTCCTCTTTGATTATTTTGATGAGGATTTTGTTAGAGGAATCTGGTAATCCATTGCCTTGTGGATAGTAGGGGGTAGAGTGGATCAACGCAATTCTGAACTGCTCGCAGAATCAGATCAATGGTTCAGCTTTGAAAGATGCAGTCTTATCAGTGGAAATTTTTCTCGGACAACCAAACCTTGTTATGATATCATCTAGGAAGCTGATGATTACATTGTGAGACATGCTCCTTGTGGGGATAGATTCTATCCACTTGGTAAAATAATCTGTGGCCATCAGGATCCATCTATGTTGACTGCTAGATGTAGGATGAATCTACACAATGAATTCTAGGCCCCACTACTAGAAGGACCCTGAAGCAATCACAGGTTTCAATGGCAGGGGCTTTAGCTATTTCTTTCCTGAGAATTTCTGACATTTAGCACAGGCTCTGACTTTTGTGCAAACATCAGTGAACAGAGTGGGCCAGAAATAACTAGCCCTGAGAATATTATGAGCCATCATTTTCCAGAAGTGATGCCCCCAACATGAACTGTCATGAAAGTCCAACATAATCATTTATTCTTCGTGTGGGTCTAAACATCTCAAAAGTACCCCCAGGGGATCTTTCCAATATAAATTTTTACCAACAAGGCAATATTTAATGGATTTGATTTTTAAATCTCTCGCCTTGTTCCTTTGCATGCCATCAGGGGGCCGCAACTCTTGTATAAAATATATGACATCCTTGTACCAAGGGCATCCTGCTAATGAGGGGTATACCTGAGAATTTGTATCATATGGTTCAACCTACTAATTTTCTAAGAATTCGTTCATGAAGCTTACCCCTAAGGCTTTGCAATTAGATTCGGCCAACAATCTGGCTAAACCTTGACCTTTAATCAATTTGGTGGGCTTTATCTCCAGGTCAAATTTGATGATTTTGGCAATCCAACGACTCCTCCTTCCATCTATGTCCAGCTGAATGAGAATTTCCTTCACAATAGTTGAAGGGACATATGCAGTGACTTTTTACTGCAGGACATAGAATCTGAAATCCTTGAGAGATTTAACCAAAGCATAGGCCTACTTTTCCATCATGTCATATTTTACCTCAGCATCTCTCAATGCCCGAATGAAAAAGGAGATGGGCTGCTCCAACCCTTCAACATTCCTCTTTAACAGAACAACCGCTACAATGTCAAATGAAGTAAATGAGAAAAAAAAGAAATCCTTTGAGTAATCAGGACTGATAAGCATGGGTGCCTCAGTCAAGGCCTTTTTTATCAGATCAAAGTAATTTTGAGACTCAATATTCCATTTAACTTCATTTCCCTTCCTCAACATGGTTGTTATAAGCTTTGCCATCTCAACAAAATTGGAAACAAACCTCCTCAGAAAATTAATTTTTCCCAGGAAAGATTGGACTTCTTTCTTAGATCTTGGGAGTGACAAGGTTTGAATTTCTTCAACTTGGTTGGGATCAATATTGACTCCTTTGACTGATACTATGTGGCCCAACAACTTTCCCTCCTTCATGGAAAACAAAAAAAAAATGGGAGTTAAGGAGAGACCAATCTTTATGCATTTCAGGAACACCCTTCTCAAATGCTCACAGTGCTCTCTATCAGACCTGGAGAAAACTGTAATGTCATCCATATATATGACCATGAAATTTTCCCTTTCTCCAATGAAATCTATATCCATGGCTCACTAAAAGGTTGCCCCTGTGTTCATCAATCCAAAGGGAATTTTGGCATACATGAACATACCCCAAGGAGTGGTGAAGGTCATTTTTTCTCTGTCCTCAGGCAGGACCGAGATTTGATTGTAGCCTGAAAAGCCATCAATCATGGATATCCTTGATGCACCAGTTACCCTTTGTAATATGTGTTCCATTTTCGGCAAAGGGTAGTTGTCTTTCTTTGAGATCATGTTCAGGTTTTTGAAATCGACACAAAGCCTGATTTCCCCACTCTTATTCCTTACCAGGACCAGGTTGGCCACCCACTCTGAATATCTCAAGGGTACGATGATTTGGGCATCCATTAGCTTCTTTACCTCTCTTTCCATGATATGAAACAACATAGGGTTTATCTGTCTTAATTTATGCCTAAATGGTTCAACCTCCTCGTTCAGTGGAATCTTATGCTCAATGACAACTATGTCATATGTTTTGAGGTCTTCATAGGTCCAAGAAAAAACATCAGTAAATTCCTTTAATAACTTAGCATACTCGACCTTCTGCTTTCTTGTCAAGCTACTTGACAATTTGATAAACTTTAGCTCCTTCTTGGTGCCAATGTTGCACTTAGTCGCACCAACATCACCATTTGAGATTTTACCCTTCGCTTCCACATCATTTTTGTCAAATAATATTTCCAAAGGAACCGGTCCTTTTGGAATGTGATTGTTAGGCAACTGAACAATATGATGGTCAACAATTTTGTTTAGAAATGCACCAGTATGAGTATTTATTTCGGGATCAGGATCTTGATCAATATGTAATGCTGAAAAATGGTCAATAGTCTCCAGGAATCCTTTGATTTCAAGATCATCTTCAAACACTTTCCAATGATTGACATTGTCAAGTATAGAGGGTCTATATCTCACTTCTATATCGTACCTGAGTTTAGGTGGCAGAGGAACTCTAAAATTGCTTGTTGAAATAGCTAGAGAATCAACCACAGTGTTTTCTCCTCTTGGGAATAAATGATATGTTGAAAGATAGGAAAAAACTGTCAATGAGGTCCTATACTTCAATTCTGTAACTCCTAAGCCAAGAGTGTTTGGCCTAACAAATTTTTCTGATATACTGGATAATCAGTTTAGCATCTCCAAACATAGATATCTCTTCAATCCCCATGTCCTTTGCAACCCTTAAGCCCAAAACAAGAGCTTCATACTCTGCCACATTATTGGTAGCTTCAAATTCTAACTTGTACGACAGAGATGTGGTGTCCTGAGCAGGGGAAACAAAAACTACCCCAGTACCAACGCCTTCTTTAGAAGAAGCTCCATCAAAGAACATTTCCAAATAGAGGTAATTGGAGGAGAATCTTCATAGACAGAAATAGGCTTTCTTGTTTCAAGAGGGGGCTTAGGAGCGCTAGTGAGATGCAACAGACTGGAACCCAAATCAGTATCAAAGGAAAATATAGTATGATTGGTAGGATCGGCTTCATCACTGATAATGTAGGCCAATTGAGCTTCTTTGTACAGTCTCCTATGCTCCCCTCCAAAGAATTGAATGGTATCATATGTGAGGTCCATATGCAAGTTTCCCCTGAGTCTTTTTATCCAAGATATCGACAACAACATGCCAAACTTGGGAGGAACATCAATCACCACGATATCCATGACCACACTTTTCATGGGTAGCTGAAAAAAGGTTACCACTAGATCTTTGATGACCCCAAGACATTACACTCTCCTCGAGTCAAAATAATACAAATCATGATAAGACTTTGTGACTTCTAGTCCTAATTCTTCCATGATAGTTTTGGGCATGAGATTATGGGAAGCCCCTGAATCCATCAGACAGTTGTGCAACAACTTGTCATGTATGTTCAGGGATGTGTAGAAGGGAGGGGATCAATCATCTCTATATTCTATCATAGGACCTAAGATGACTGTAGGATTTTTGTCTTGGAGGTTTACTGAGTCTGTGGAATGACAGGGTGATTCGGGCTGCAACATCTTAGAGAGGGACCTTTTGAAGTCTTCGTGCTTGACTATCTCTGCGAGGGGGACAGGGATTTTGATCTTTTGAATTTCATGCTCAAAGCTAAAGGAGGAAGGGGGTTTCATAATTTATCTCACCTATGGTGTAATATCCCTCGGCCGAACCCAATTGTAAATGTAATATAAATATACTTAAGTTGGTGAGTTGTTTTGACCTCATTTGGTAATGCACGCGCATGAACTGCGTAGTAAAATGATGTAATATGCACATTCCAGGATATCGTGCACAGTAACTAAGGTGTTCGCAGTATGGAGGACAATGAGACTCATGTATATAATATGTGTTATAGGCTGGTGATCCAGTTATTATAAGCTGGGATGCTTATGTTTTGGTATTAGGCTAGAATGCCTAGATGTCAAAGGGAAATGCACCTACTTTGTACATGACTCGCGATTAATATAAAATACATCGTTGCGTGCTGACCGACCATGATAAAAGAGACGGGGGAATGAACTTCACCAGTTAGGGAAAGGGAGGGCCAAAAGTCAAGGGAATATTATATTAATATTTCCTAAAGCATAACGTATGGATAATTATTTTATCCTAAGTTCTAAAGTTGGGGACAAGTGGACCAAAGTAACTTTCAATATGACAAGTGTCAAGTTGGGGACATGCATTCATATTGT
>JASDQU010306948.1:8920-20149 GCA_032191745.1 Picea mariana | reverse complement strand
GATATGGTTCTCCCCAAGGGGGAAATGTTCAATGATGACTTTGGTAAGAAATATAAATTTACAGTGTTTTTGGTATTTTTAATGTGTTTGTGATTTTGTTATATATAAATGTTTTTCTATGTAACATAATGAATATTTTTTGATGTGTACATTGTGCACCAGTACGGACAGTGGGAATGTTGTCGTTGTATAGGCAAGGTAAGAAAATGGGTGTTGGCCAAGAACAACATGGTAGAGGAGCCGATGCAGAGCTATTAGAAGATCTCGAGGAAAATCTCGAGTGCTTGACTGTTGGCATTCTAGTGCCGCACATGGATGATATGCCTTTTCATATGCAGAGGAATGTAGTGGGTGTGGGGAACCGGTTCGGGCACCTTCTGTGGAAGGTTGCAAGAGAAATGATTTGGTATAATGACTAGAGGGCTGCTCATGATGACTAGTTCTTTTTAGTTTGATGGACTTTGATGCATATTTTTCTTGCAGATGTATGGGCGGATAGCTCAATTTTGTTATGTTATACTGGATTTGGATGTTTTTTGGATACACTTTATAAATATATATATATATATATGGACATATAGATTTGTTATTTCTTCTTATGCGTATGTGATGAATGATGTGTATAATGGTTTATACAATGAATGTTGAATGTGATTCTTTTTAATGGAGTAGATGCCAATTCAATACGAAATTTGCTAATGAGTCAGCTAAAGAATTGGATCGTCTTGGTATATGTTCATAAGAGATAAAATGAAATAATAGTTCCAAGAGTCACACACTTAAACATTTCCAAAAAAGGATAGGATGTCGAATAGAATAAGTCGAGTTGAGGTGTGAAAGGATGAGCTCATAATCTAGGTGGACTATCAAGTGGCGTATTCCCAAAGTGGATGCTTCAGTCATAAGTTCAATAACAACACTATATTCTGCAACATTATTCATTGCAGGGCCAAGATAGATTCCCCCAGATATTACTATGTCATTGGTGGGTGAAATGATTACCCAAGCAGTGAAAGCGATATTCTGAGAGGTCCGACAAACTCCATCTGCATATCCAAAATAGGGTGAGGGAAATGACAACATCTACAACTCAAGCATTAAGCAAGATAAGCAGATTGACAAAGACTGTCACACAAAGGGAAAACAAAAATCAACCATAGCACACTATAAT
The DNA here is from genome assembly GCA_032191745.1 of Picea mariana. Taxonomy (NCBI): domain Eukaryota; kingdom Viridiplantae; phylum Streptophyta; class Pinopsida; order Pinales; family Pinaceae; genus Picea; species Picea mariana. The sequence goes on along the minus strand of JASDQU010306948.1, from coordinate 18,978 downwards.
ACATATGGTACAAAAGCACTAGATAACACAAGGCTTATGCATAGTACTTTTTCAAGTAGATCCCATTGTGGGGCTTCGATAATGGATTGCCTTGATAGTTTGCTATCTCATAGGCTCCTTTTTTAAGAACTCCTGTAATTATATAGGGGCCATGCCATCAGGGTTCAAACTTCCCTGCACCTAACTTGTCGTGGTCTTGGTCATAGACCAAAACTAAATCTCCTTATGAGAAGGTTCGAGGGTGTATTTTTTATCGTATTGGTGTTTGATATGCTTTTGGTGAGACTCATTGGGCATGATGGCTTTGCGACATCACTCATCAAGATGAGATAAATATAGGAGTCTCTCTTCTTTGGTCGAAGTGTCAGGCAGAAGTTCGAAAACTAGCTTGAGAGACAGGATTTCTCTTTCAATGGGTAAAACGACCTCCAAACCATAGATAAGTTGGAATGGGGTGAATTTGGTGGCCATTTTGGCAGAGGTCCGATGTGCCCATAAAGCTGAGAATATCATTAAATTCCAATTTTTTTTATTTTTTTCGATCATTCTCTGGAGCATGGTTTTGAGTACCTTATTGATGGACTCGACTTGACCATTTTCTTAAGAGTAATAGGGAGATGAGTGTTCTTGGTCAAAATGCAACAGAGTAGATAATTTTGTCATCATGCTATTGCAAAAATGTGATCCATGGTCAGTCACGATGGGTTTAGCCACACTGAAACGTGCAATGATATGATTGAATATTAACAAGGAGATAGTCTTGGCGTCATTAGAAAAGGTAGGCATGGATTTTGGCCACTTTGTGAAATAATCAACGGCCACAATAATGTAATTATGTTCGATGGAAGAAGTAGGTTTACAGATGGTGAAATCAATTCCCCATTTAGCGAATGGGCCAATTTCAACCACTAGATGTAAAGGAGCGGGGTGAGCTCACATTCTTTTGGAGAATATTTGACAGGGATGGAAATTTTGTACCGTATTAATGAAATCTTTAAAAATTGTGGGCCAAAAATAGCCTGCACATAAAATATTTTGGGCATTGGCTAACCCAGACAAATAGCCACCATATGATCCAAAGTGGTAGTAATTTAGTATTCGTTTGAATTTGGAATGGATGACACATCGACGTACTACCATATCTACTCTGCGACGGTAACGGGTATCGTCGATGATGAGATAGTTTCAGGATTGGTGGTGTATACGACGATGGTCATCTTTAGACAGATTGGGCCGAAATAATTGGGTCTGGAAATAAATCAATATGTATCCATACCAAGGATCGGAAGACTCTATGAGAAACAAAGATTTGTCAGGCAATGAATCTTGTACCACAGATTCATCAAAGTCTCGGGGAAGGTCGATAATTAATTTTGCGAAAATCAAGGATTTTTTGGATTTAGGGGTGAATAATTCAAGATCCAATTCCTGTAACAGGATGATCCCTTTAGAGTATCTTCCCCCCAATATATGGCATGACAAAATATATTGCATTGGGTTCACGTCAGAGACAACAATGGTAGTTAAGCGAATAATATAATGTCAGAATTGTTGGACAACGTAGAAAGCTGCCAACGCCAACTTCTCAACGTATGGATATCAAGGCTCAGAACCAACTAAGCCCTTACTGAGATAATACATAACATCTTCGTTATGTTGATTGTCAGTCTGGACTAATACCATTCCAATAGTGGTACTGGAAGTTTCCAGGTATAGGATGAAAACTTTATTGTAATTTGGGGGTTTGAGTAACGGTGTATATGTAAGTACCTTCTTCAAATGATCAAAAGGCTGTTGGGCATGTTCATCCCAAATAAAAGGTACACCCTTTTTCAATAATCACATGAAACCTTTGGTGATTTCAGCATAATTGAAAACGAAGCGTCTAAGGAAGTTTGATTTCCCTTGAAAACTTTGAAGTTGGATTACAGATTTGGGAGAGGGCAAGTCGATTATTTCCTCGACTTTAAGGGGGCATGGGGTCCAGGTGTAGGTTTGGTTTGATCATTCAATTACCGAAGAGTGTTAGGAATCAAGTCATATAATGTGCCTGATTGAGAGTATACCAAATCTAAATACTAGGCTCGATTTATAGCTTGTTCCTCGGTAACGATGCCTCCCATTGGGTGGAAAAAGAGACTTTGTGAACCAATCAGATAATAATTGTTTGATTACTGAAAGGGGGGGGGGTGAATTAGTAATGAGGAATTATACCAATTATTAATCCTTTAAACCACAATGTATATTATTTTACTTATTCAACCATGTTCTTTTGTTCATCATCAATATCTTACTCTATCATGAGAATTAACTCATCAATGCATAATAACAATAGAAAACACATCCAAACAATGCATAGTACATCAATATTTACATGGAAACCCAATGCAGTATAAAAACACATAATTCTTTTCTTATATGTCAAGAATTACAGTCAAGGAAGCACCAACTTCCAATTCTCTAGCTACAACTGGAAGGAGGCTCTGACCCCCTAGTTTCTTAGGCTACAACCTAAGGGAAACTCCAACTCCCCAATTCTCTGGCTACAACCAGAAGGAGGCTACAACCCCCTATGTTCTTCGGCTACAACTAGAAGGTGGATACAACCACATATCCTTTCCCCATCCAACCACCTTGAAATATAAATTCCAAATGTAGACAACCCGTCACTGTCACTGAATCAACCATGACCCCTGTCAACCTGTAACAATAACCTATAACAACTTGTACCAATTAACCTACACTAAACAACCTATACCAATAAATTGAACCAACATGTACCATGCATCAACCTGTACCTCAACCTATACCATCAACAAGTGAATCAACCATGCACCAAACCTGTACAAATAACCTATCACAACAACATGTCCAAACAACCTGTCTCATCAATCTTATCAACCAAATAAGATCTACTCACTAAGATCAATCACCAAGAAAACTCTCAACCATATGCACAATATCACCAAGATGTGCATAAACCAATCACAACAACTCATAATCATCACCAATATCAATATGTTCTTCTAATAATATACCAAGACAAGTATGCTATATCATCCATAAACGATGTGTCAACAATACTACTAACGAGTGCTTCTAAACATATACCAAGTATGTACCAATCATGCATTAGCTACAAATCAACTATGACTCATCAAAATGTACCTGCATCATCAACTATACACCTCATGTATGTGCCAACTCATCAACTACTTGTTTCAACCATGTACCCAACATGTACTTCAACCATATACCAAATACATACACCAATATAACCAATAAGATACCTCTAGCAATGCACCACACTATCCATAAATCAAATACCATAAATCCTCACATCAACCATGTGCCACAACCTCACTATTATACAACCTCTATTTGTACCAATAACTTCAACAACATACCTCAACCAAAATCCCTCAAACATGAACCAATACTAAACTTCAGTAGATCTACCTCAGATCAACTCTACAAAAAGCCCTAAACTTCCAAGAGGGTATCCAACAAGTTTACAAGGAAAACCCTCAACCAGATTCATAGATTCAACACTACACATATGAAATCCATACCTTTTTCTTCTTGTAGTGTTCTATTGCCATGGTTTTGCTACTGCAAATCTACTAGACGGTTTTTTTGCTACGATTTTTCTATCACACTTTTTTTTCCACTATTTTTCTGCTACACTTTTCTTGCCACGTTTTTTCTGCTGCACTTTTCTTGTTGCGATTTTTCTACTACACTTTTCCTGCCATGATTTTTCTGCCGCACTTTTCCTACAATGATTTTTTGGCTGCACTTGTTCTCTATCAAAAATACCTGCCCAAATAACCTTTCACAAAATAGATATTCAATGGTATTCAATAGGTTCTAATGGGAGATCCTTTCTCTCTTATTTATACTCTCCAAGTGGCTTCCTCTAGTAGTATCAACTTTTGTCCACTTAACCACTTTGTCCACTTAGCCACATTGTCCACTTAACCACTTTTTCCGCTTAACCACTTTGACTACTTTATTATTTAAATAATTTATCTTTACTCACAACTTCTTGTTGCAACTAACTTTTCTATAATTAGTCAATTCATAACTTTTTTCCCTTAGCTAACTTCTTGTTCCAACCACTTTATTATTTAATTTATTTCTTGTTCAACCACTTTGACTATTCAATCTTGTCATCACAACTATTTTACCATAATTATCAAACTCACAACTTCTTGTCGCAACTAATTTATTTTTAATTACTTTCTTAATGCAACAACTATACCCATGATTAACTCCTAGTTACCATCAATTTGACTAGTACACTTCTTCTAGGAGCTTCTAGGATAATTGACTTTTTTGACCTTCTAGGGGCTTCTAGATAACTCATGAGGGTTCTTAAACTTCATATGGACATAATTCTCTAACGGTGAGGAGTTGTGTGATGTTCCACATATCACCGAAAATGGCATGACATATACTATCCATATAGAATAGTATTACCTATAAATTAATGGATCTTCATGCCTTTATACCTCAAACAGACTCAGGTCCCTTACCCATGCTTTTGTGCGATCAAAATTCGCTACCGGACATCTCCAAGGGTTGACATCAATGAAAATGATCCGGATTTATGAATGGAACGAAATGAATAACAAATTGAATACAATAACATAGAGATATGGAGAACAACAATAGATATCTAGTGAACAATAAATTCTATTGAATAAGTAAAATAGGCTAAAACTGTAAAACTATAGAACTAAAAACAACTTGCTCGAACGGTAGTAGCTATCTCTGAGAAGAGATATGTCTTGTAAGCGCATCTGTCTGAGCAAAATGATTACAATGAGGCTCTAGAGGCCTTTTTCACATTACTCATGAATTCCAAAACCATATACATCCAAAAACTTAACCCTAGGAGGTGAAACACCAAAATTTATGTGGGCCCCAATGGGTAAGTTGGTACCTGAACTTCCCAGGGTCGTAACTTTTGCATACGACCTCCGTTTTAGGTGCGTGATAGCCCATTGGAAAGGTCTTTTAGAGAACTAAACATGTTATTGTTGGTGATTAAAATCTTCAACGAAGTTCTTCCCGCAAAGTGTTTCTAAAGCCTATTATTATAAAAACTAAATAATACTAGTAGATGGGACCCCCTCGAACCATTGGAGATCAGATCTGTTCATTTTTTTGATGTTATGATGATGTGCGACATAACTTACATGGTCATGAAGATCTTGTTGTTATCAGTTATGATTTGATCTTATGATGTGTTGATTCCTTATGTTACTACAACCTATGCTATTCATTAATGTCATTGCTCTCTCTTCTTATCACACCTACACAACATACATGTTAGTAAAATTACATGAAGGACAAATTTGAGAGAGGAAAAATGCTATAAGAAATGCAAAGAAAAGGGACCTAATTTGGAAAATACCACATGAAAATAATTAGGAAGGAATAAGAAACAATGCAAAGGGATGGGATTTTAACTACCCCATATATTATACTACATGCATAAAAGTCTTAACCATTATGGTTGGATCCTAGCTAACAAGTGATGATTATACGATTTAATTGAGTTATATGTTTAATACACATACGGTGTGGGACGTTGGTGGTGCATTTGACATGGTCATAGTGCTAATGGTTATGTGAATTGTTATATGGAACTTGGATTATGTTATGGCATAAGTTAGAAAGGTGGAATGGTCTATTGGTTTTAAATATGGTGATGGTCTCAATGCATGGGTTGATTGATGGTGTTAATGGAGGGCTCATTGGCATGTACTGTTGAATTAATGAATTGTGGGTGGAGGTGGCGTGCATTTACTGCACGTCACCTTTACTCCTCCTGTTAGTCTCCACCCTTGTCGAGCTATTTTTCGGTCTTGTTGCTGTGGTTATGCTCAGAATTATTAGCAGGAAGGAACCGCTCGACCAGCTCTCGTTTTAAGGAATTCGATCCGAGGTATGTATTTTTTTTGGCCATTCATGATTGTTGGTGTATAAATATTTTCAATATATATATTACACTCATTTATATGTCAATCCAAGATTCGTAATCGAAAGAGTTGTTACACTATATGTGCCGAGAACAGGTAACCTATCTATGTCTGTAGTATATAGCTTAGGCAGGAAATAATTAATAACATAACACTCTTTTTTTTAAATTTATGAATACTTCACACAACTTCAAACTCAGAAGAGAAAGCTGATGATAAAAATCTCAAGCAAACAATCAATCAAAAGGTTCTATCTTAGGTGACAAGTTTGTTCATTCCAAGCTTATGAATTAGAGAGATGAACTTAAGAGCTTGTTTCCTGTAGCAATAAAAACCAGTGATTAACAATCAACTCCAGTCACTCTTGAAACAAAAATCAACCCTAACTCTGTTCTATTCAAGCAAACCTTCTTTAGTACAAGGAACAGTCAACATAACTGAGAGACTTCATTATAGAACATGAAAATGAGAGATAAAGTCCTCTGGTTCCTGTACTTACTGAGAAAACTACAATCACAAACTCAAAATAACATTTTCTTAACAATCCCAAACATCAAACAATTAAATGCCAACCTGCAGTATTAGAACAAGAAACGATCTATTTAATTTAATCTTTGATTACTCACACCAATTTATAAACAAATGATTTTATACTGAACTTCTAAAATAGATTTGAAATATTCACAACACAGCATTGTAAATACTCACACAATCACACAAAGCATATATAGGGAGGTTTAACTTGGTTGGGGAGGTGGGCCCTTGCCGAACCAACAAGGTACCATTAAAAAGATAACAAACTAAAACGTTCTAATCATACTCAGAAATTGCACAACAGATCATTTGTATTTCTTCAATTGGTAAATTGAATCAATAGTTCATCCTCTTGTACATAAAAGAAATATGTATCATCTAGTTCTTACGACTTGCTTCATTACATTCATCATATATCCTATCTCCTAAAATACATCCCTTATAAAGAAGGTGAGTCGATACTATCAAGATCTAAAGATACGTATAATTTTTTTTTTAAATATTACAATTTGTATTCACATAGAATTTAGAGGGATGGACTTCATCCTCATTACACGAATTGAATGAGTGATGAAGTCGATCGTAATCTTGAAAACTGATTTGGAAACTTTGATCCAACTGACTTCTTGGAATCTCCATCGACATGTTCGTTCAACAAGTGAATTCTGGAAACAGGGGTTTGGTACCTGAATGAACATAGTCGCAAATCTAAGTACCGGATTGGAGGCATGAGAAGTACTAGAATGATACATGACTTGGTACTAGAATGGATTCATACTAGAATACCCTGTAGCTTGTAGTACTGTTGGTAGCGAATTTTTTTTTTATCGCCCTAAAAAAAAGCTGCCTACACCGCTTGCCTTCTAAACGACAAATCATCGTTGCATTGTGCAACTAGACATTTGTTTCATTTTTGCGACAATTGCAATTTGGTTTCGATTCAGTTTTCACAACTGAAAGTTTGAAAACACCTCTTTCGTGGTTTGGACTATCGTTGTCTTTTATTGATTTTTCTGAAAGGCACTTGACCATTGGTTTATCACATGACTGCAAAAGATTCTTTCAAACTTATTTCCTTTGGCCTACCCTTACCTTGATTGTGCATTTGGATCTATTTGATTAATAAGCCATTGAGCATGAAGATTTACTGGTTACATTTGATTCTATAAAGATCATGATTTATTTTGGTCTTATATGCTTTGATCCTTATTGCTATGAGCTCTTGACTTATTGATTATATGAGATTTTTGGTTGCAATGTTCTAAAAACTTTCAAATATAAACATTTAAATGCACAACAAATGCATTGGTAATATTCTAAGTTTGATTTGATATGAAATGGAAATGGTTTGAGTTTCACAAAGGCGCATTGATTAATCTTTTGGATTTCAATTTTATAGTTTGAATCGATGCTTGGTGCATTGTTTTGTGAGTTTGATTTTACATTGAACGATCATAGTTTCAAACTATACATTGGCACGATTCGATTAACATTGGTTTAAAACGTTTGATTGATACGATGGATCGTTGGTTAATGTTGGATTTCATGTTGGATTGAACTATACACTTGGCGCATGAATATAACATATGGTGTTGGTGCTACATTTGATGGATGGCACGTTGATATGGTTGTACACCGATTTGGGTTGGCCGATTAATGTGTTGATTACTGATGGAACCGCGCTGTACCCAGTCATTAATACACTGCATGGCAGTGATAATCCCACCACCTTCACACGCATTACATTGATTCATTCCCCTTTGACCGCTTGCAGTTGTTAAGCCCTGTTGTTTTCCTCCTGCGTTTTGTATTGTTCAAACCAAACCCTACCATGCACAGAAGCTATGGCTCCTGTCGTAAGGGCCGAGCCCAATGGGTGCCAAGCACTGTTGATGTTTGATGGTGCTTGTAGCGACTTGGAGAAATTCGGGTGGCTCCCGTTCATAAAGAAATTCGATGGTTATAACCCTATCGTGGCTTGGCAATTTGCGTTATCATTCGATGGCTGCCGAGCCAAAATTGGAGATGTGCAACTGGAGATTAATGAGCAATTTCTCAGCTTGGCAATCAGCCTGCCTGCTATAGGACAGAAGTGGTCTAAAAATTGTAAATTGGAAGAAGTCCCGTGGACATTGATTTTCCAATCTCGAATGGTGAAACCCTGCGACAAAGAATGGCCTACAAAAATGTTAAAACAGCGCTGGCACGACCTGCTCATGATAATCAAGCAATTCGTCACTTGCGAGGGCAGGTACGGGTTCATTTTCTTGTTTCACCTTCATCTATTGATGGTTTTTATGGGTTTTGAACTCAATGTACCTCACCACCTTCATAGAAGTCTGTTTAAGATGGCGAAGAGGTACAAGCACAGCCAGGCCGATACCAGTCTTTTCCATTTGGGGTTAATTAAAATGATTATGGTCTATGAGTTAGGGTTACGTCGTGACAGTTGGGGTGATTTTCTCAGTCGTAATGGCTTTGAAGAGTCCAACCCACCACAGGTTGATAAGCCTATGGTGACCGAGAGCAAGCCTACCCCTGTGCCTTACAGCGTTTTACTACCCAAACCTCTACCCGACCCACCTACGAACTTGCCCACGTCTGTAACCAAACAGGTCAAAATTGCTAAACCTACAGTTAATCGGCCTAAAGCTAAAGCTAATGCTAATTCTAAAGGCAAGAAAAACGCTCGGTTAATCTCTCGCATGGAGAGAAATAAACCTAAAACCCCTGCCAACTCTGAGCCTATCGTGGTTAGCGAAGATTCCAATTTGGAGATTGAATGTTTTCTCGCCAACGAGTATCCTTACTCAGAAGGCTTGTGTGACAAACCCCCTTATGAATTTGTCAATAATTTACCACCTTGTCTGCAGGATAATCCTAATTTTCCTAGCATTGAACTACCTCGTGGAACCCTCGGTGACTCGTCCAAACCCTCTGCTACCCGACCTGCTGTTCCATCCTGTGATCAGTGTGGGTTATGGTTGGAGAGGTACTATTTAGATGTGCCGATGTTGCAATCCAGAATCCATGCTTTGGAAGACCAAGTGGCAAAGCTCACTGGTCATAATGCGAAGATGCAACCCTCCGACAAGAAGCAATGAACTACTGGCTCAATTCTATTCAAAAATGTCGAGTTGGCTACAGCAATTGTCAATTCGAAATTGACATAGCCTCAGCAACCGCGCTGGTATAATTTTCACTCATTTATATGGCGCATTCATAAACTTTGTGTACATTTTTGATCTGCTTTGTTACATAGACATGCACTGCTGTATATGATTTGATTTGTTAAATCAAATTTTGTTATCGTTTAAGTTTTAGTTGGATTTGGTTTTGATTCTAGTAAAATCATATTTTGGATTTGATTGTTTAAAATTAGTTACGATTGAATGCTCTGTTGCATCTATTATAGGAAAGCCGTTATGAATTTCAATTTTGAAACACGATCTATCTTTTTGGTTCGAATTGATTATGATGCACATAAACGATGGTTGTTCTGTTACAATTTTATCTGAGTGTGATTTTGACCAA
>JASDQU010306947.1:184605-199679 GCA_032191745.1 Picea mariana | reverse complement strand
GACTTAGGTTTGGGATGACAAACCTAGTGGTTCGATCTACAAATTCATAACCTTTAATTTTGTGAATACCCCTCTATATCTCTATATTTAAAATAATTTTTCTATAGGCTAAACAATTCAGTTGTTGACAAAATTATAGACATAGATGAAGTCGGCTATGCATATTTCAAATATATAATTTTTTTTTAATTATTATTGTTTACTATTTTTAATCCATTTTTATCTTCTCATGTATCAAAATCCTAGAATACATACATCTCTCATTTTTTCTATAATTTTTTCTCATCTTAACCATTTCTCAAATGAGTTATATGTGAAATAAGATGAGATTGATACCTACGATCTAACAAAAAATGAAATTCTTTTGATCATTTTAAGACCCTTTTAGCCTGCATGAACAAAATACATTGTAATTTCAGGCATATGTTGACTTTGATAATTTAAAAAAATACAAAATTAATATTAAAAATTTCCAAAAAATACACAACACAAGAAAAATAGGTTCTCTACAAGTATACAAGTTTTTGGAATGAAATCCCATCGTTAAAACACTAAAAACTTGCACGAACAAAAACATATACCTTGTATTTTGTTGGAAAAATAAGATATCACTTTTAGAAAAAAAATCAAATTTTACTTAGTTATTCACAATGTATATGAATAAAAGTTGTATATTCAGAAAGCTAATTTAATTTCCTACATTTCATCTTCTTACATTGTATTCAAATTCATTGTAAAATTACCGTGAATAATCCCTCCAGGTTAACATATTGTTTTTTTTCTAGGTTTGCATTGCCACTAATGCGTCATGAGAGATTGTCACTAGCTTTCACTCACCCTAACATTCTTACAAACTTGTAAATAATTGGTTTTAGTTTTAGTTTTATAATAATAAATAAATTCCTATCATCTTTAATTAGTGTGATTGTTAAGTTTTGAGCTATTATTAGATTTCTTTTCAATTTACTAGATAACAATAACATAGGTAGGATCACTAAGAGAAACAAAATCACAAGATACACACAATTTATCTCGGGAAACTCTCATGGGGGAGAAAACCCATCAAAAACTTCCTTAATATAGATAGCTAATACAATGCCGAGACAATAAACCAAAACACTATAGAATATCCAACACTGAGCAATGCGCCTCTCTCTTTCTTCTTGTCCCAACTGTAGCTACCAAACTTGCACACTTGATGAGTGAAATGAGTGAGTGAAAAAATGAGGTGCTAGCCTCCTTTATTTATACTAGATGGCAAGCGATGGAAAGTTGTCTCTTCACTAGGCAGGGCTGACTTCTCTTCTTAGTGGTTAAAACCACTTTAATTAGGCTTGGGGTCCGACTTCTTAATTAGCATAATATAATTAGGGTTTGATCAATCCACAAAAGGGGATTTGATCAAGTACAAAGCCTGACATGATCAATCCACAAGAGGGGATTGATATAATGAATAATAACTCAATAATAAATAGAATACTCTTTGCAGTTACAATATTTCAACACTCCCCCTTAACAAAAAGTGTATTCGACAACATCATTTTGAGAGAGAGAGGGAAACAACATAAAAAATATTTGGAAAACTGACTAGCATATCTATAAATCATCAAAAAAAATTCTCATCATCAATATCATCATCCACAATAAGGAGCTGGAATGGAATAATCATCATATGCATCAACATGTATTAGTATAAAACTAATACATCATCATCATCAATAACAACACGAGGTTGATACAACATCAACAACAACAACATCACAACACGAAGGTTGGAGCATCATAAACATCAACACTAAGCTCGAAATCTTCAGCACAAAGATGGCATCACATCAACATTAGCATGAATATGGAAATATTTAGCACAAGGTTGGCATCACATCAACATCATCACGAAGCTTGAAATATTCAGCACAACGATGACATCAGATCGACATCAACACAAACTTATAAATCTTCAGCACAAGGTTGACATCACATCAGCATCAACACGGAGCTAGAAATCTTCAGCACAAGGTTGGTATCAAATCAACATCAACACGAAGTTGGAAATATTAACCACAAGGTTGGTATCACGTCAACATTGACACAAAGCTGGAAATCTTCAGCAAAAGGTTGACATCAACACTACTCCCCCTTTCGAGGGAGGTCCTTTCAGACTATACCAAGCTTATCTTGAAAGTGATCAAACTTTACACGAGATAGAGGCTTGGTCAACACATCTACAACCTGCTCATTTGTGCCAACATAATGGATGTTTATGGCTCCTCTCTGCACCATATCAAAAACGTAGTGATATTGGATTTCTACGTGTTTTGACTTGTCATGGAACACATTGTTCTTTGTCATTTTTATGCAACTCTAGTTATCACATAGAATCACGGTTTCTTTCATCTCCAGATCAAATAGAGTTTTCAACAACTTCTGAAGCCATATGGCTTCACAACTAGTGAAACATGCAACAATGTATCCCGCTTCTACTGTGCCTAGAGCAATACTTGTTTGATTCCTACTCTGCCATGAGATCATGGATGACCCCAGACTGAAACAACATCCTAAGGTTCTCTTTATGTCAGAGATACTTCCAACCCAATATGAATCGGTATAACCACTCAGTTTGAAGTCATCATCTCCATTATAACTGAGACCAAAATACAACGTACCCTTAAGGTATCTCATCACATGTTTTGCAACAACATGGTGAACATGTCTGGGTTCTACCAGAAATTGACTCAAGGTGTTCACAAAAAAACATATATCTGGACTGGTTTTCGTTAGATACATCAATGATTCAATGATCTGTCTGTACAACATAGCATCAACCGATTCTGATGAAGCATATGAAGCATAAACCATTAGCTTCAACTGTGTTTCCATGGGTGTATTCATGGATTTACCCTCCAACATATCAAACCTCTTCAGTATTTCAACTGCATTTCATCTCAAATTCTACAATTAGTGATGAGATTTTCTTCTCCAGTTAAGAATAAGTCATCCAAATAAAACAACAGTATAACAGGCTCATCATTCATAACCTTAAAGTAAAGGTTAGAATCAATTTTACTATTGGTAAAGCCCAAGCTCATCAAGAAACTGCCAATTATTCCATACCAAGCTCTAGGAGCTTGTTTCAATCTGTACAGACCCTTCTTCAAATTTTAGACATGTGTTTTTCTATCTTCAACCTCAAACCCTTGAGTTTGTTCTATATACATTTCCTCTTCAATGAAACCATTTAAGAAAGTTGTTTTCACATCCATCTGGTGTAACTACCATTTCATCTTAGTTGCAAGGGATATGATGGTTCTGATTAAAGTGTATCTGGCTATAGGAGAAAACGTCTCTTCATAATCAATTCCTTCCTTTTGAGAAAATCCATGAGCTACAAACCTTGATTTATATTTCTCAATACTTCCATCAACATCATGTTTTTATCTTGTATAACCATTTGGAAGATACCACATCCTTTCTCTTTTGTCTGGGAACTATTTCCCATACATCATTCTTTATAATGGATTGGTATTCTTCTATCATGGCATCTTCCCATTATTTATTTTGAATGACTTCTTCAAAGAAAGTAGGCTCCTTTTCTATAAGATCACACATTAAAGCCATGTAACTGGAGAATGGCTTAGGTTTCTTGATCTGTCTCATGGTTCCTTCTGGGGCACCATACTTCTCTCCATATTGAATAAGTTCCCTTTCCTAGGATGGATTTATCTTGTTATAGATCGTCATCTGGGGAGGTTCTTCAGTTTCTATTATGTCATGATCTTTTGGAATCTCCTCATCAGGGGAATTTATGACTTCCCTTACTGGTTCAACAACTCTGGGAGCTACAGGTTCTTCTTCATATACTTCTTCAAGCTGGCATCTCCTTGATTTATTGAGTGTTTCATATTCATCAAAGGTTACATCTCTATTGATCTCAATATGATGGTAAACTGGTATATAAATTCTAAAGGCCTTGGCGTTGGTTGTGGATCCTGATTACCTTCCTGATTTAGAGGTCTTTGTTTTCAGTCATGTTTATACCCCATCAAGACTTTAAACCCTGGAAGAATGTACACTCCTCTATGTGAGGGAGTGCAGAGGGGGGTTACCCCCTTTGCGGGGTTTGAGGGAAAGCAGGGGTTAGGGGGCGAAGCCCTCGAAGGAAAAATTTCCTTGTAAATGTATATTGTAATTTCATTGTAAATATGGAATGCTCATTATATGGTCTTAGATATGATGGTAGAAGTTATTTTAGGGTTTTTTTCCCTAGAAGGAAACCCTATTTTATGAGGGAAATGTATTGTGGATATGCATCATGGTGAATATTGTATTCTGAGAGAGGAGACTGTGAGAGAAAGAAGACGAAGTTACAATGGGTGTGTTGTGGGTTGTATCCCTTCATTTGTTGGATAATAATAAAGGAAGGACCTGACAATTTCTCTGGTGGATGTAGCCCATACTGGGTGAACCATGTATATATGTGTCTCTATTGCATTTTGTATCTTTCTTGTTTTATTTTTGCATTTGCTTTATTTTATTGCTTCATGATCCTGGTTTTCTATCACTTGGAGACCCCATAGTATCCAACAAATATTCCCTTCTTTCCTGAAGGGTCCATCTTGGTTCTCTTCTCTTTCAGAATGTGTACAAACATTAGACAACCAAATATTTTTAGATGGCTTACTCCTGGCTTCTTTCCAGAGAACATCTCTTCAAGAGTTTTGAACCCAAGTGCATTATGGGATAATCTGTTATGTACATACAATGTTGTTCTTCCTACTTCTACCCATAGGTGCATTGGAAGATCTTGATCATGGATCACAGTCTTCAGTGCTTCCATTGTAGTTTTGTTCTTTCTTTTTGCTACACCATTTTGTTGAGTATTGTAGGGAGTGGTGAGCTCCCTCTTAATCCAGACATATTTACAAAAGTTTACAAACTCTTTTGAGGTGTATTATCCTCCATTATCTAACCTGAGTTTCTTGATCTTTCTTTTAGAGAGATTCTCTATCATGGCTTTGAATTCCTTGAATTTTTCAAACACTTCATATTTTGATTTCAAGAAGTAAACCCAAGTATTGCAAGAATAGTCATCAATAAATGATACATAGTATACATACCCACTAATGGAGGTTGATGGCATTGGGCCACATACATCTAAGTGTATGAGCTCTAAGACTCCTTATGCTTTACTGTCGCTCTTCGGGAAAGGGTTCTTGATGTTTTTTCCTTTTGCACATCCATTGCACACACCTTCATGGTCAACCTTGAATTATGGTAGACATGTAACTTCCTTGCTCACATATGGTAATGCCTTCTAGTTGATGTGAGCTAGAATTCTATGCCAAAGTCCACATGGAATCTCAATGGAATGAGTCAAGGCTGCTTCTGAGTGACCTTTTAGCTTATACAAGCCACCTTCTTCTGTTCCAATAACAATTGCATCTTCTATGGTTTTTCCTTTAAGCCAAATAAGAAATTCTTCATCTATGAAAGCAACTATGAAGCCTTTCTCATTTAAAGATGAGATAGAAAGTAAGTTCTTTGTCAAACCTGGTACATATAGTACATCCTTCTTCTTCGTTGGGTTCCCTGAATCAAGTTTGTAATTGGACTCTCCTACTTCTTTGATAGGGTACTGGTAATCATCTCCAAGTGTAACTTCATAGGGAAATTTATTTTTTGCATTCTTTTACTTTTGAGTCGATTTCTTAGATTCATCTCCTGGTTGATGTTATTTCCCTCATACATCCTGGTTAGGGCATCAAACATTTATTTTAGAGTTTTATTTGAAGCCACTTGAGGTATCAAGTGATCTTTAATAAAGTTTGCAATGATTCTTTTATCCCTAACCATGTCCTTCTGGTGTTTTGGTTTAGTTGCAGCATCGATAGGTTCTGGTACATCTTCTTTAATGAATATTTCTAGGTCATTCTCTTCAAGAATGAGTGCAATCCAGGAGGTTCACTTGGCTAAGGTGATTAGCCTGGTCCAGTCATATTTTAGAAAATGTGAATTTTAACCCTTCAAACTGTGCGTGTGTAAATATGGACTGGTACTTTTGGTATTGGTTCTGGTTTCTTACTTTTCTGGTACCAATGAAAACTAGGGTTTCACTTTCCGGGAGTTCTGTCCACTGGAAAAGTGTGTTGACCCTGCCAAAGAGTTTGATAGGCTAGGGTTCACTTCCTTGATGAGTTTTAGGTTGAAATTCCTCTTCAATAAAAATCCCTAATTTTCTTGTACGACAATAGTGACGTTTTTTCTTATCCAGTGAAAGGTGTTCTCTTCAGCGTAGCTCTGGAACCATGTTAATTTTTGAGCTATTATTATATTTATTTTCAATTTACTAGATAACAATAACATAGGTAGGATCACTGAGAGAAATACAATCACAAGATACACAACATTTATCCTGGGAAACCCTCATGGGGGAGAAAACCCAACAAAAACTTCCTTAATATAGATAGCCAATACAATGCCAAGGAAATAAACCAAAACACTAGAGAATATCCAACACTGAGCAATGTGCCTCTCTCTTCCTTCTTCTCCCAACTGCAGCTACTAAACTTGCGCACTTGATGAGTGAAATGAGAGTGTGAACAAATGAGGCACTAGCCTCCTTTATTTATACTAGTTGGAAAGCATTGAAAATGTGTCTCTTCATTGGGCATGGCCGACTTCTTAATAGCATAATATAATTAGGGTTTGACCAATCCACAAAAGGGGGATTTGGTCAAGTACAAATCCTGACATGATCAATCCACAAAAGGGGACTGATTTGATGAATAATAACTCAATAATAAATATAATACTCTTTGCAGTTACAATATTTCAACAACGATGTTATTACCAAGCTATTAATAAGGGACTTGTCTAAACATTCGACCTTTTGAGTATTTTCATCGGAATCGAACAAAACAGATGTTGGTGAAATCACCATTTTTTGTTGTTTAATTGTATGTCTAAATGCATAAATGGATTCCTCACCCTGAAAAACCTCAGGGCACTCAAATTATACAGACTCAATCACTCAAATATGGAGTTCCAACAATTTTTGGCCAGATTTTAGGAAAAAATGATCGAAAAATATGCCCGTAAAAATGCCAAAAAGTTGAAGATTTAGACTACATGATTAATAATTTGATAGCTATGTTTCTATAATCGCAATATTTTCAACAATCCACAACCATTTATGTCCAAATATTTCAGTTTGGGTATTACTCTATCATTGATCACACCAAAGGGTCCCACTATAATCTGACACTTCTGCAATGCATGAAGCCACAATCTTTCTAACATTGGCAGGTTTCCACTCTCAATTTCCAGTGCTTCAAACTCCCTACAATCACTGAGCTATAATGTCTTTAAAGAAGGTAATTTCTAAGTTCACAATCTCTTCAACGATCTACAACTTGCTCTGCGTATCTCTTTGGGATCAAGCATTGTTTCTTCACTCGACACAACAAATGATGCCACCATACTTTATAACTTGTCTAGATTCTTGAGTATCATAGATAATTACTTTTTTTGGACAATTACGTTAATGCCACCTGGGGATCTTGTTTTTTGATCTGGGGGTTTTGTATGATTGTTTGTATAGGGACCCAAGTGACAAATTTTTTTAATATGGGTTTTGTATGAATGTTTATCTAATTAGTATCAAAACAATCATATGTTCAGTTCATTTGTAAACTCTTATACTTAAATATTTGGTTTAAGAATTATATGCACCTATGTTTATGACTGAGGAGGATGTTGGAATTTTCACAATTAAATCAGTGGATGATGAGGTAACTCTGAACATGACCCTACATTTTAGGCCTCCTCCCAATACTTTACCCTTCAATGAGATTGTAGCCTTGTGGGAAAAAAAGATCGACAAAACTCTTTTGAAAATTTTCATATTCGAAGACCACCATCTTAAATTAATTGTGAGTTTTAAATTTAAAAATTGCAACTCAATTCTACTCCCATTATTATCACACAATACAACACAATATTTTTATTTAAAGTTGTATAATTGGTCAAAGAATTTTATAGAGATGGAAAAGTAGGAAAATTGACTAAAATCTTGGACATTCATGGTGGATGTTCTTGAGACATAAGCACCCTTCACCGCGGGACTTAAATGTGAGCAGGGATGCATTCTCAATGTTTAAGGGATCGTATACAATAAGACAAGGGATCTTATACTATAGGATGGGCTCTTGGAGTAACATCACATCCTTGTCAACTGGTTTAGTGATGACAGTGTAGTGAGGGAAGTAGTAGTCATGATCATAAACATTCCTCATGTCTTCTCCCTCTCACACACCTTGTTGAATAAAACCAGTTGGATTGTTTAAAGATGCTATAATATGTACAAATCTGGTGGGGTGGGAGGAGTGATTTTCCCATGCCTTCTCATCTCCATTACACATGGATTTGATAGAGTAGAACATTTCAATCTGGCTTCTATATGCCTACAAATAATAAATTACCATAATATTAAAGAGTTGATTTTAGATCTACTAAAACAACTTGAGAAAGCTTAAGAGATGCAACCTGGTCATACTCCATAATAGGGGACATGAGCAACTAGTTGTATAGGGTGTTGAGCCTCATGCTTAGGCGAAAGGATGTAAACTGCATCGTTGATAAGCTCCATAGAGCCAATTCCAATCAAAATATACCTCCTCTATGTTTGGGCTATGGTGTATATATACTCTATCAAATTAGAACCTGCACAGTGAGTGAAGGTGGTGCAACAAAAGGAGGTGCAAAGGTGGTGAGCTTCAAAGCAAGACTTAATTGATGTTAGATGTCAAATTGAGGTAATTGATGTCAGACAACGAGTCATAAGTAAGGTGGAAATGATTCAAACGATGATGATGGAGGGGTAGTTTCAAAAGGATGGTTTCAAAAATAATAAAAAAATAAAATATAAACTATTCCTATAGTATGCCTTCGACATAATTATGAGTTAACAATTTCAAAAAAAACAAAAAAACAAAATATAATATTGTAAGGAGACTAAGTCAAAATAAATTGAAATTAAGTGAAAAGAATAAATAAAAATATAGTATTATCGTATAAAGAATAAAAAATAATAATTGAAATATATATGATCAATATTATAAAAATTAAAATTAAATAAATATAAAAGTAATTTATTAATAATAATCAAAACATAATGAATAAAATTAATAAAGTTGAGTAATAATTAAATCATAAATAAATGATTAAAAAAATAAACCAAGAATAATCTTAATACAAATAAATTAATAAAAATAATGAATGGAAAGAAAGGGTTAAATAATCTATAAAGAGGAGTTTGTAACGGTTAAGAACGTGTATTTCTTCCTAAGAGGTCACTTTAGAGGGGGTAGGGTATGTATACCTCCTTAGACTTTACCAGTCAAATCATTGGGTGGAAGAGATCTCATATACTAATTTGGTACCTTAAAAATAGATTATTATTATTATAATAAAAAAAGCTAATAATAAAATATTTTGATGAGCCATAAAAATATATATATGAAATAAAAAAGTAAATAATAAGTAATGTTTAATGTAAGATATTAATATATGAAATACAAAATATAACAAAAATAAGAAAAGTGATGGATAAAGATGAAAAATAGTTTATAAACTAGTTTTTTTTATTAAAGTATATATAAACTTGTCACAATAACTATATAAGATCTATTACATAAACAAAGAATCTAATAAACATCTAGAAATAGGAAAGGGTTAGATTTATCTTTTACCTTTTTTTAAATTGTATGAGTTTTGTGCGCTTTAGAATAAGTTCATATTGTTTTTTTTTTTAAATCTTAAAGATATGATCAGTTATCTCATAGATGTAATAGATGTAAGAAGCAAAATTTAACTTTAAGAAAAAGAAGATATTTTTAAATAAAAATTTAATTGTTTTATATTATTATTATTTAATATATATTAAACTTTGTATTTTTTATAAATAATGATTGTGAAATAAATTTATTTATAAAAATTCATTGTATTGAGAGGTTTTTTTATAGCCCAATATAACGAAATATAATTTTTTTCTTTTGTAAATAAAAATTGTATTACCTTAGAATGCCATCACAATAGTAAATATGTCTGGATAAGAATCAAAACCTGTCACTTGTTTTTCCAAACAGATGGAAGCTAGAATAGGTGGCCAAGAGTCTTGATGTCTGGAAAGTTTGAATGTTCCATGCATCCATGAACAAAATGATACCAAAATTGGTACAATGGTTTTGAAATTGGAATGCATAGTAACAACAAAAAAAAACAAAACAGAATTAGACAGTGGGTGAACCCAGATTTCCTTTGTCGCCATGAGTTTTCTAGGTAGGAGCGAAGATGAACGACTATGAAGAGGTTGAGCATCTTCTTTTTTTTGGAGTGACTAAGAGAGCATAAAACAACAAGTCCAAGTGGTTGTTGAGAATGGTGTGCCTATGAAGATGTTATTCCATATCCCGTCGCATATAAAAGATGAGGTCCAAGTGATCCTATGAGAGGCGACAGGGATAAACTGGTTCATGTTCTAGAGCAGCGGTAAGAGGAGGTTGACCTTCTATATGGAAACTATCCTCATGGTGCACCTCGAGTGGGACTTTCTCTTCAATTATGCAGGTATCCAAAGCAGTGTCAGCTCCAGGGGCGGACCGACCAGGAATGGTAGGCGGGTCTTTGGGGTCAAGGACTGTATACAAGAGGGAAGTCGGTGGAATTTGAATCGGGACTGAATGTATTTAATATTCAACAATAGCCGTGGGAGGATCTTCCACCATCCTATTTTGGGCCGATGAGGGAGGCGACACCATAGAGGAATTGTGGAGGTGGACCAGAGAATTTGGGGATGAGCGAGAAGAGAGGCTTAGCCTTCATCATTGAGTGACAAAGCTACAGTAATAAGGCCCTCTCTTGGGATTTCCTTTTTCCTGGGACATGATTGGGTGGTTAACAAGGATGTCAAGTAGGAGTAGAGCGTGAGAACAAGGGAGGAAGAAGGCTTGACGAGCCCGAGTGTTTGTAGCCAGAGACTATGCCAAACAAAAATGACGAAAACCATTGCTTACCTACTGTAAATTAGCTATGCTGAATGGGTGAGGCATCATAGGGGTTGAGTGGATAGGGCTCGTGTGACTTGTACCCATCCCAACCTACCTTTTCTTATTCGCAGAGAACGCGATTAAAACAAAAATTCTATGTCGTCGCACCAACTCATATAAACAATGAATGTCGCTCATCCTGCGAGGTTGCGAGGAGAGGGTGGAGGCATGAGCATTTAACTTCCTAATGTGCATGTTGTCCAATTTTCACCCCATCCGGGGGAATGAAATATAAATTTGATCCCTCACAATTGTTGATAAATCTAATTTTAAAATGGATTTACACTAATTTACATAATTATACTATTATATTATAGAAATATTTATTTTTATTAAAATTTAATTTACATTCAAGTCTACAATTATATTTATTATCTTTTTTTTTTAATAAAAAAATTCAAGGAGGGACACTTTTGCTATGATACCTTTAATAAATTTGTCAATGTATTGGTGATATCGTATTGAACTGATCCCTAAAAAATATATTTCCTTTCAATTTATTTTATATTTCTTTACATTTAAAAAAATTAAACTAAATATATATTATTTTTAAATATATTAAATTAATAAATTATTATAAATTTATTTATTTTTTCAAGTAAAAAAAAACTTGTATTCATATAATGATGAGTATACATGTTTCGGCCCACAGAGGGACTTTCAAAAGCCATACCAATGATCAAAAGGTCATTGTTTGGAATTCTTTACTCTCTTTCCTATCCATGCTAAATACATATATATTTTAAGGTATTACATTCTTAGATCCAAAAAAGACTTAAAATCTTATCTTCAGATTCATAGTCCCTTGACTGAATTAGAAGTGAAAACATTTGTCATCACTAATTTGACCTTCAAAAAAATCTTACACAATAAAAAAACCACGATCCAACTCCAACACTTATTTGGAAAGATTGTCCACTCTGGCATTTTCCTCCATGTCCACATGATTAAAATATGTCAATTCAAATTCATCCATTGCGTTGTGGATGTGATTTAGGAGGGACTAGAGATTGACCACTTGAATTTGTGCTTTCTTGTTTTCCCAATCAATAGCGACTTTGGAGTCACCGAAAATATGTAACTTCCTTAACTCAAGCATGTTGGCATAATACATAAGGTTGCACATTTTTGAGAACTTAAATTTCATGTTGGTGCCACGATCAGGGGTTTAGAAAATCTTGAAAAAGTGATTTTTTGAGATGTAAATGATATCCCCAATGCCACAGAGAGAGGGGTGTCTCTGATGAGCCCCATCGAAAAAACCCCATGGAATGCCCTCTTTTATCTCTGACATCATCGGGTTCTTGACCTTTTCCTTCTTCAACCTATTGTTAAAATCTGATGCCACCTTGGAGATGAGACTTGCCACCAGTTCTTGAATCAAGATAGGATTATGAAAAATGGTCAAATTTCTAGCCCACCATATAAAATAGACAAAAATACTAGCAACAGAACCATAGGAAATTGCACCTCGCAATTTCTTCCAATAAAAAATCTATTCCTCTAAAGAGTTTTCAGACGATTGAAAGGAAAATTTTTATTTGTTACCAACCTCCTTCCAAATAGAAGGCATGAAAGGGAATGTTATAAAAATTTTAGAAGTAGTTTCCTCTTCTCCATTGCATGATAAGGTGCACCTACTTGGACCAATCCAACCACGTTTTAGTCCCACATTTCAAGTTAAATTTTTATTTCTTAATGCCAACCAATGAACCAAGGTGGCGTTAATGGGGGAGTTGAATTTCCATATGTCATCCCACCACCACTAAACAAAATATTGAAGATCCTCTTCAACTAGAGAAAGATAGCCAACTTTGACAATACAAATACCATCGAAAGGATTTTTGGCCCAATAGAGAGAATCAATATCTTCTTCCTTTAAAAATATGAAATTAGATTGAAGGAGCTTCACATAATCGACCCATTCATTGGCCATATTTGGAGCTAATCCCATATTTTCAGGAGAAACAAACTATACACCCAAGCTCATATGCTACATCCTTCCTAGCATCACATAAGGAGAAAATACTTGAACCATGGAGGAAATTTTTCAAACCATCTGAGAGGATGAATTTATTTCTTTCTCTAAACCATTCCACAATTGATCTACCTAGGAAATATTTGGCATTCAACACCCTGCCCTACAATTGGGAGTATAGAGATAATCTCCATAGGATCTTAGATGTTAGTGCCTTTCTAAACTATAATGGATTTTTTTATCTCCCAACCACCTAATTTTTTTGGTCTGGAAATTCGAGACCATTTCACTAACAAAATTCCCAAAAAGTTATTTTTACCTCACCAAAGAAATTGAAAGCAGCCCATAGAATTCCTTTTACCTGACTAGAGAAATTTAAAGAAAATATTCCTTATTTTGGAAAGAATACTCTTTGGAATATTGGAAATGGATTCCCAATACATGGGAATTTTACTTAGAACAAAGTTGATTAGAACCATGCAACCTCCTCTAGAGAGTAAGCGAAAGGTCTAGTTTGAAACTCTTTCTTGAATTTTACATGGAAGCCAAATCCAATATTCAATTTTATATCCCACTAGTTTGAGGTTGAACCCTAGATATTTAGTACCTTCGTCTAGAATTTTTCAATAGAATGGAAAACATTCCTTCAGTTGATCCAAAGTGAAATCCTCAATGGAAGAGGAGATCAATGTATATTTATCCCTTTTTATATGCATACCTATAGCTGTGCAATACAAGTCAATAATGGATTTTATCACTTTAAAATCTTGTACATTACCTCCACAAAAAATAATGATGTCATCTACAAATAATAAGTGGGAAAGAAAAACACCAGGTGCCAGCTTAAGCCCTTTTAAAAGACCATTTTTTTTTGTTGTCAATGAGTTTACTGAGACCTTCTTCCATAAGAAGAAAGAGAAACATGGATTGTTATAGTCTGAGTGGAAGTATGGGATAGTTATCGGTAGATCCTTACATAGAGAAACACATACTATAAAATTATATAGAAGTGAACATAGTCATATAGACAGACATATAAAAGAGGTGCGAGAACCATCAAAGATTTTAATTATATTCAGAACAATCAGTTATTCTCTCACATTCCATCACATAGTCGTATATATATATATATATATATATATATATATATGATATTATGTTACCATTCTTTTATATTCTTTAACTTCCGGGTTGGTAAACTCTAATTATCCATTCAAACGACTTCCTAACCGAATACTCCATTCAACTTCGTTAGTCGACTGATGGATCTATTCAACAGAGCCGAATATCCCCTACAACATCTCCCCCCTCCTCAATTCCTTGCTTGTCCCGAGCAAGAGGGGAGTGTGGAAAAATACAAAACTTTTCTACTATGTACTTTTTTTGGTTATCACAAAATGAGAATGAGAGAGAAAGAGAGATCATGAAAGAAGATGCTAGTGCCAAATCCTGTTGGGATATCTATGCTTCATGGATTTTTCTATGGTTGCGTTGGCTACTCATTCATTACAATGTTATCTAATAAATGATTAGCATCATTAGTGATAGGTGGTTGGAGACATATGCCATTCCCCAAAGTGTTAACTTTAAACTGAGATCCTTATGCTAATTTATATGCGTTTATGTTTGAAAGTAAGCCATTCTTTTAAAAATTAAGAATGCTTGTCAAATTCTTGCTACCCTCTTTGGTATTCTAAGCACTCCATCTTTTCAACTGTTAAAAAAAAAATTACCCTCAAAGATGGTTTGTTTTCATTGTGGGGTGTAATCTCCTCATCCCATTCAACCTTGGTTTAGATTCTCTTTTATGGTTCAATTGGACTCTTTCCTATAGCGTTAGGATCCTTCCGTTAGCACATATTCTTGATCATGGGGTTATTTCCTTAGGAAATGACCACTTGGTGAAAAAATGAAGGAAAGGGGTGCTTGCATGACCCACTTTTATTTCTTATCCTAAGTTTTGGGTGGCTTGGAATTTTGGGTGCATTGTGCTG
>JASDQU010306947.1:165757-180962 GCA_032191745.1 Picea mariana | reverse complement strand
TTCGAGTAAACCACCAGACCACCTCCCATACCACCTGTTCTCCCATTGACACATGTCCTCCACTCACACCTTCGTGCGCCTGTCCCTTCTCTGCTGAAATTTCTTCCCCATATCACTTCCCAACATCTGTCTTCCACTTGTGCTCTATGTCATCTCCACCACCATTTGTCGTTTACTCCCTGTCACCTCCACTGTTACTGTCATTTACCCTTGACCTATCACACCCCTCTACCTCCATGTCCTTTCCCCTCGCCACATCATCTTCACGCCTTTACACCTCATTCCCCTCGATGTTTTCTCTCACTCGTTCCCAGTCACTACTCGGCCAACCACAACCTTCCACATAGCTATCATTCACTCATTGTGCCATTTGAGCTCGCACCAATTACCTCACCCACTCACCATCGTCCTCCTCCATGTCCGCCTGCCATTTCTCTCTACAAACATCCAACAAAGATATAGGTGGCAAAGGAAGAGAGTGAGGCGACATGTTTTCAAGGTGTCGCGTTGATTCAGGCCCATCTTGATCTTGATGCATGAAGTTAATGAAAGCGGGGGGTGGTGGTTGAAACATCGTCTCCCCCCATAAATGGAAAGACAAAAAAGGACCGGTCATGGAGGCAGACTATTAGCCCAGACTGACCAGAGATCGCGTCTAACAGAAGACTGCATGGGTAGTATGAATAAATAATGCATGCATAGTCTCACAAAGAACTCACCGATGTAAAGCCTTAAAATATTTGACTTGATCGCACCTCTGGCAGTTGGAGGCAGTTTTGAGTATAAGTGTGCATTTTAGATATTTTGTTATGGTCGATGGTTGAGCTAGGCTCCCATATTGTAAAGTTTTGATGAAGCTCTGGTTCTCTGGTTATGTATTTG
Source organism: Picea mariana (assembly GCA_032191745.1). NCBI lineage: Eukaryota > Viridiplantae > Streptophyta > Pinopsida > Pinales > Pinaceae > Picea > Picea mariana. The sequence continues at coordinate 180,080 of JASDQU010306947.1, read as the reverse complement.
ATTTGAGACTTCTTGGTCAATCTAAGTCAGCTTATTTTCACTTCTCTGTAAACATTTATTCTAAGACACTCGGGCATGGAGGATCCAGCCGAGGTTGTTATGTTGTTGTAATGAAGGTTTGATTGCAGTGGTATCGTGACCAGTTTTAGTTAGCTTTCTTATTCATCTTATTCGCCTCTGATACTAAAGTATCCATGTTTGACTGATTCAAGTGGAATGTTATAGCTTTATTGTGATGGATATTTGATTACAGTCTTGTTATAACATTCTTTAGTTTCCTGAAACTCTAAATCCAAGAGGATCTTGTTTTCTGAGTTTTTCCTCCTTAGGTTGTTGGAAGACCTGATGTCCATAGTAGACCTCTACATTCTCCTCATTGGTTCTTCCTCCTACTCACCTTTACTACAAATTAGTGACTGAATTTGATCAAGACCTCAACTGCTTGTGCATGCTGGTCCAGTTTTCTGAGTTAAAACGATATTATCCTGAGTCTGTGCCCATTTGACCTCTTTAAGATTATTCATTGTGACATATAAAATAATGGGTACTAGGCTTACCTTCAATGCAATCTGAAGGTGACTTCTAGTGCTAACACCTTTGACCATGGAATGATTTATATTTACTACAAATGTTTTCATTTTCTCAGGGTACCCCAAATCATGTGCACTTTCTATATTAATTTTCTTTTGTCTATGTACACAGTCATCCTCTACCATGGAATTGTAATCAACAATGGAATGATTTAGGTCCATGCTAGCTGGAAGAATGTCCAACATCTTACACTCATCCCCCACTATTCACCAATGTAGGGTATCCATGACCAACACATTGAATATCATGGCTCAAGTTGTTGCTTCAAGATGGCTTATTGATACAATTGCACATTAGGGATAATTATTGAATGCCCCTTTGTCCTTAATATTGAGCTAATGGTTCCCAAGAGAGACATTCCTTTATTTATTCAATGTTGAACATCTTCTCTTGGAACCTGTATCCAAGATGGTTGATTAGGTTTTACCTTAGGAACGAAGAGCACAAGCAGATCATCATGTGTGACATTCGTCATTAGTGTGGCATGTTTTTGGGAACTTAACTGTTTGTAGGGTGGTTTTTGTTTGTTCTTTTGATTTCCTTATAAAGTAGCTTGGTTTGTTTCTATGAAGAAAACTTATGGGATGGATAGTTTTCTCAAACATAACCTATTCTACACATATCATAGACTTGCGTGGCTATGCATGTGTGGAAAATGATTACTGGTCTTTATCAATTGTAAATTATGGTTACAGATAGAGTGGAGGTGTGAGCTGACTCTCTTCTTACACGCTGCACAATATTAAACTAATTTTTAGGATTATCAATGTATCCATTACTTATGTGAGATACACTCCTGCATGTTTTTTTTTGGCCTCACCTTTCTTTCCCTAAAGGATTTGTCATTTTTCTAAAATATGGGATAATGCATGAAAGATTGTGTGGTAGCATGTTGATGTCATATTGGGCCTCAGGACACATGGTAAATTTGAGTTTGTCCATGTTAATTGTGTTGGTTTTTGTTGGTCAATGTTTACTTGTGATGTTTGATCGGTTTGGTCTATCTGGTTGTTTAAAATCCTTCGGTTGAAGTGCTTGACCATGTCAACTTTTATTTTCTTCTCGACTTGATTAATATTTGGTCTTTTGAGGCCATGCTTGCATTGTTGATGGTATTCCTGTTTGATTGAGGTGTTGCTTGTATGCTCACTCACTTGATGTTTTCCTCGTTTTCTTGATCTTCAAAATTCATACTTGTGAGTTATTTCTCCAATTGGATGATGAATTTCTATTTTAATTGATCGAATAGTGTTCTTCTTCAAATAATGGCGAAGTCTCATCTAGATATTGAAGTTGTTATTGATTTCTATGCTTCTTCTCTAATTGTTTCCCAGGGACTATGTTCTCTCCTAATGTTGAAATGTGATAGTCATGAATGAATGTGTTGAATGTATTTGGTCGGTCATATAGCTTGTAGTAGACAATTTTTTGTACCTAATCTTGGTAACCAAATTCTTGATTATTTTGGATTTTATTAACTTTGCTTAGCATTTTATTTTAATCCTTTTATATATATATTTATTTTTTCTTTATTTTCTTTATTTCGTTTTTCGACTTGGGTCACCCTACTGGGTTTTCGATCTAGTTGAGTCCCACTGGTTCCGCTAATGAGGTTTTCACCAGTAGGTCTTTAGATGACTAAGTATGATATCTTTTTAGTCGGGCCCCATTTACTAATTTATTGAAAGGGTTCCCTTGTGGTGTTTTCAACTATACTTCTCTTGAAGTTCAGATGTCCTCGACAACGTACGGACCCATCCATGCAATCTATAACTTGCTTGTTTTACCTTTTACTCGACTATCATATAAAAATACCAAGTCTCCATTATTGATGCCTTTCTTCTTAATGTATCGATCATGCCAGGATTTTTGTTGACTTTTCAGAGTTTCCTGATGTTGTTGTGCTAGAATCCTTTCTTCTTCTAATTGGTTAATTTGGTATAATTATTGTATTTTATTCACCATGTGATCAAATTTCAATCTAGGATCTATCCAACTTGCATTGGCGTAGAAATGTAGTGGGATCACTGCTTCTTGGCCGTAAACTAGTTTAAAGGGTATTTGGCCATTCGATATTTTGTATGTTGTTCTATATGCCCATAGTATTCCTGGAACTTTTTTTGTCCCAGTCATCTATGTCAAGAACACATATTTACATGAGGCCCTTATGTATTTTTTTGCTAAAAGAATCGATGACCCCATTAGCTTGTGGGTAATATGCAATTGTTTTTCTATGGTCGTTCATGAATTTCTTCAGCAATAATTTGATTGCACTATTGACAAATTTTGTTCCTTGATCACTAATTGTTGTTAAGGGATAGAAAAATATAGTTAATATGTTTTCTTGAATGAACTTTGAATATGTTTCCTTTGTACAGTTCTCAACTAATTTTGCTTCTGCCAACTTTGTTAAATATTCGATGGTTGTAATAATGTATTTTTCACCCTCCCTTTTTCGCTCTTTTTGGGAAAGGACCAAAAAAATGAATAGCCCATATTTCAAATGGTAAAGTAGGGTTTACTGAGTGCAAGGGAATTTCATTTTTCCATAACAATCGACCTAACCTTTGACACTTGTCGCATTTATTTACTTGTTCTCGATATTTTTTTATGTAAAGTCGGCCACCAAAGACTGGCTTGAATGATTTTCCTGGCTATCATGCCAACTTGAAAATGACACCCTGCTAGACCTCTACATGATTCATTAATGTTGTCTTCATGTTCATTCTCCAAAGCACATATTCGTAGAATGTTGTTGAGTTATAGATTATAAAGATATCCATTGGTGAGAGTGAATGGTGTGGCTTTCATGGCTAGGATTTTTAGTTTATTGGGTGGGAGATATTCAGGTGCTTTCCCTTCTTCTAGAAAATTTGTGATTTCTTCTAATTCTTTGGGAACTATGTCAATCCTGAATAAATTCACGTCCGGTAATTCATCATTGATCCCTACCAGATATTCTCCTGTTTCAGGTCGGGACAGGTGATCCAGGTTGACATTCTTCTTTCCCGAGCAGACTACTAATTCAAAGTCAAATTATTGAAAGAGTATTAGCCATTGATAAATTTTCCCTTGATGGACTAGTTTATTGACTAGATATTTTAGCGCTTGATGGTCTGTGAAAAATATAAATGGATTCACTAGTAGATAGTGTCAATTTTTTTGTAGGACAAAATTCATTGATAAAGCTTTGCGTTCAGTTGTCGAATAATTCCTTTCTACTTTATTTAGTTTCTGATTGGTGTATGCGTTTGGGTGGTTGACCATGTCATCGTATGACTTGGCTAAGACCGCACGAACAATGACACTTGAGGCCCCAACATGAACATGAAATTTCCTTGACTACTCTGGAAATCGAAGGATGGGCACTTCTACCAATTTTATTTTTAATAGTTCAAAGTATTTGTCACATTCCTAACTCAAATGGAAATTGTTTTCTTTCTTTAAAATCAAATTAGTGTCAGATGAATTTTTGGGAGTACCTCGAGTGACCAAGGAATATTTTGATCAGTTTTTGGTTGACTAGTGGTTTCAAGTTGAGGATGATTTTAATTTTTTCCATGTCGAATTTTATTCCATCCTTTCATACAATATGGCCCAACAATATACCTATAAGAGTGGAAAAGATGCACTTTTTGATGTTTAAAGATAATTGGATTTTTTGACATCTTTCCAACATCATTCTTAACCAGTGGATGTAGTCTTTTAGTAGGTTGTAGATAGTCTATCCATGGAAATATACGACCATTGTTTTATAAATATATTCTTGAAATGACTTGACCACTATCCTTGAGAATATTGTTGGGGTGTTTTTTAGGCCAAACAACATGACTTTGTATGCAAATGATCCAAATTTGGAGAAAAATGTAGTTTTTTCTTGATCTTCATTAGCTATAGATACTTGGTTGTATTTGTGTTGTGTTGTTATATTATTTGTAGTGAAATTCGAGGTGAATCCAATGACAATCAAATTCAAAGGTCAAGGTGGTTCAACCAGGTAAATACAAAGTCGAGGTGGATCGATAGAAATTGGAAGGTTGAGGTTAGTCGACCAGGTAAAGTCGAATTCGAAGGTCAAGGCGGTTAGAAATGGTAAAGGAATTGATAGAAAGTCAAAGGGGTCAACCAATAAGAAGACAATAGGCAGGCGTGTGGTGACTGATTGAAGACCAAATGGTATTCGATGGTAATCCAACTTGGTAGTCAAGTTTAACATAATCCTGAGATTCACGGGATTTGTTTCCAATGATCTGCATGGATCTATAACTTTTTTTTGGGTGCCATTTCTCTAGGGTTTTTCTTGTTTTAAATCCTATAAACAGGTATTTTGTAATGTTGTAAAAATCTAATTGTAAGATAGAAAATATTTAGAGAAATATTTAGATGTAGGTTGTTGGTCATGCAGATGTAAGCCAAATTGGCTACAGGATTGTTCTTGTGTAAGAAAGAGGGTATGATGTGAATTATGTCTTAGGTGTGTACCAAGGTTATACATTTAACCTTTTATTTGGATTGAATAAGACAACAAGAGAGAAGAACAATCAAGGAATGTTGGTTTTCCTAGTTTGGGTTTCCAGGGTAAAATCTTTGTGTATTATGTGCTTTCTTTGTCATTTACATTCTTGATTAAATTCTTCCTCTCTTCTTCTAGATTTAGTGTGGAAGTGTGTTTTAGTTTCCTAAAAATCCAAAGAAACTATCGGTGAACAAATAACATTCATCTCTTGCGACCTCATCGATAATCTCATCAACAAATGGCGTTAGGAATGGATTGGTCACTATGAGTTTATTGAGTCCTCGGAAGTTAACACAAATTCTTAATTTCTTTGGGTCATTCTTATTCAGTTGCAAAACTATGGGGCTTTCCCATTCTAACTTTTCAATTGGATATATGATGCTAGCAATTAGCATTGCTTCAATTTTTTTTCTGGATGATCGGTTTGTATTTGTGTGTTAAGAACAAAATATCAAAATAGCATAAAAACCTCAAAATAAGAACTCAACACCTTGAAAAAGAGAGAAATTCAGATAATAAGCCTCTTCGAGGGGGAAACCTCCTTATACATCATATGAATTCACAATTACAAGATGAATCCAAATGAAAAAGTCTCCTTGGTATATACAGGAGACTAGGAGGTACAATTACAACTAATGGACCCAAGCCGACATAAATAAAATAACAATACTAATGTAACATGCCGCAATTAAGGGGTAATGAGCCACTATTTAAGGATTAACATGCCCCTCCCCTTCAGACACATTTTTTTTGCAATGCTTGAGTAATTTTGAATGCTTCTGTATAAAATAATCATCTTCCCAAGTGGAATATTGTTGGAAGCCAATTCAATTTTTTCAATTGCCCTAAAAAGATGCCTACACCTATGTCTCTTGAAATTCAAATTTCTATCGCATTTTGCAACTAGACATTTTTTACATTTATTGCGACAATTGCAAGTTGGTTTCGATTTAGTTTTCACAACTGAAAGTGTGAAAACCCCCTCCATCTTTATTTGGACTGTTATCATCTTCTTGTTGATCTTATGAAAGACACTTTACCATTGGTTTATCATGTGGCTGGAATGAATTTCAAACTATATCCGTTTACCTACTTTTACTTTGATTGCGCAATTCGATTGATAAAGCATTGAACATGTTAAGTTATGGGTTATATTTGATATCATAAGGGTCATGGTTGATCTTGTTTTATGTGATGTGATCCTTACTTTCATAAACTCTTAACTTGTCAATTTTATAAATTGGTCACAATGTTGTATAGACTTTGATTATATATTATGCTATAAGCGCATGGTCAATATATGAGTTTTGATTTCAGGTTGAATCACAAGGGTTTGAAGTTATGAAGTCACACATTGGTTAAACGTTTGTTTTTGATTTAATGATTTGAATCAATACAATAAGCGCGTTGGTAATGTTATGAGTTTGATGGAAATAGCTCGAAGTTATACGATGGCGTGTGGGTTAAATTTGGGTTTTGATTGAATGGTTTTAAGTTATGCATTGATATAATATATGGTATGGCGCGTATTAATTGTAGGTTTGATTCTATGTTCGTGGTTTCAAACAATACTATGGCAAGTTGATACAATGATCCACCGCCCAAAATATCGGGTTGGCCGAATCATATGGTTCAAACGATATTATGTGGATGGAACAACAATACTGTGCCATTATTATCTTGCATGGCGGTGGTAATCCCACCACCTTCGCACGCATACAATTAATCCATGCCCCTTTGAGTTGTGCAGCTGTTAGCCGTAACCATTTTCGAGCCTGTGTATTGTGTTGTTCAATTCAAACCCTGCTATTCACAGAAGCCATGGCTCCAGTCGTAAGGGCCGAGCCCAACGGTTGCCAAGCATTGCTGATGTTCAATGGCACTTATAGCGACCTGGAGAAATTCGGATGGCTCCCATTCATAAGGAGATTCAATGGTTATAACCCTAGCGTGGCTCAGCAATTTGCGTTATCATTCGATGGCTGCCGAGCCAAAGTTGGGGATGTGAAACTAGAGATTAATGAGCAATTTCTTAGCTCGGCTACCAGTTTGCCTGCTACGGGACAGAAGTGGTCGAAGAGTTGCAAGGTGGAAGATGTCCCGTGGAAATTGCTCTTCCAATCTCGGATGGTGAACTCCTGCGACAAAGGTTTGCCTGCAAAAATGTTAAAATAGTGCTGGCATGACCTGCTAATGATAATCAAGCAATTCATTACTTGCGAGGGCAGGTACGGGCTCGTTTTCTTGTTTCACCTTCGTCTATTGATGGTTTTTATAGGCTATGACCTCAATATGCCTCACTATCTGCATAGAAGTCTATTTAAGATGGCTAAAAGGTACAAACACAGCCAGGCCGATACCAGCCTCTTCCATTTGGGGTTAATTAAAATGTTTATGGTTTATGAGTTGGGGTTACATCATGACTGTTGGGGTGATTTTCTCAGTCGTAATGGCTTTGAAGATTCAAGCCCACCAAAATTCGATAAACCTATGGTGACTGAGAGCAAGCCTATCCCCCCTGTGCCTTACAGCGTTTTTCTACCCAAACCTCTACCTGAATCTCCTACGAACTTGCCCATGTCTGTGACCAAACAGGTCAAAATTGCTAAACCCGCAGCCAAAAAGCCTAAAACTAAAACTGGTGCTAATTATAAAGGCAAGAAAAATGCTCGATTGATCTCTTGCATAGCGAGAAATAAACCTAGAACCCCTGCCAACCCTGAGCCTATCATGGTCAGTGAAGATTCTGATTAGGAGATTGAACGTTTTCTCGCAAATGAGTATCCCTACTCAGAAGGGCTGTGTGACAAACCTAAATATGAATTTGTCAAGAATTTACCACCTTGTTTGTGGGATGATCCTAATTTTCCTGGCATTGAAATACCTCGTGGAACCCTCAGTGATTCATCGAAACCCTCTTCTGCTCAACCAGCTGTTCCACCATGCGATCAGTGTGGTTTATGGTTGAAGAGATACTACCTAGATGTGCCGATGTTGCAATCCAGAATCCATGCTTTGGAAGATCAAGTGGCAAAGCTCACTGGTCATAATGCGAAGGTGCAACCCACGGACAAGAAACAACGAATTACTGGTTCAATTCTGTTTAAAAATGTCGAGTCGGCTACAACAATTGTCAATTCGAAATTGGCATAGCCTGAGCAACTTCACTGGTATAACTTTCACCCATTTATATGACATATTCACAAACTCTGTGTACATCTTTGACCTGCTCTGTCACATAAGCATGCACTGCTGTATATAATTTGTTTTGGTAAATCGAATTTTGTTATCGTTTAAGTTTTAGTTGGATTTGGTTTTGATTCTATTAATCATAATGTGGATTTGTTTATTTTAAATCGGTTGCGATTGAATGTTCTGTTGCATCTATTATAGACAAGTTGTTTTGCATTTCAAATTTTGAAACACGATCTATGCTACGATCTGAATCGGTTATGATGCACATAAACGATGGTTGTCTGTTACAATTTTATTTAAATATGACTTTGATTAGCTCGGATATGGTTTGGATTATGTTTAAAAAAAAGGATTTTTTTTATATTTACCAAATCGTGAATTGATACAAATCGTAACAGTCATATAAAGCCCAGCCTGTCAATTCGTTGTGGCCAGCCGACCCTGTTCTCTTTTGAATTGGAATAACAATCGATATTCAGTTACGAATGGATGGGTAAAATGGAAATAATCATGCCTAGGATGATGAATTGTTCTATAATTGACTCAAACCCGATTTTATTGGATTGTTGTCCAGCTTATGGTTATCAATGCTGTTGGATCTTGACTATGTTACACCCAGCAATTGAAATCGATGGTGATTTTTGGTCAATACTGTTACACATGTTTCGTTTTGAATATATCGTAACAACCTTCCATATTGGTATTTGATCACAACAAAATGAATCTTATGCATAATATCTACAGCCTGCCTGTCCTTACTGTTGATTGAAACGATGTATGTATATTGTTACAGCTGTAACAAATCTATTTTATGTTCAATGGTATCGATTGTAATTATGTTGTGGCAAATCATATCTTATATGATTACGATTCTGATTATATTGATTACTATTCTGGTCGATTATGGTTGTATGGATTACGATTACATCGTATCTCATATCACTTGATTCACTGTTTAATTTCATTTAATACGAAACAGGCCTGTCAAAGTTTGACCATGTTTTATGGTAACTAAAAACAGAGCATTCTTTACTCTGTTTCAATTGCATTCATTTTGATATTGTTTAATTTGAATGATAAGTTCACTTGAATTATTAGTAATTCGTTTTTTGATTATTATTAAAAGATGATTCGATTTGATTTGATTTGATTGTTATCTGATCCTGTTTGCTATTTTGACTAGCTACAGAATCAGATGATTCTGTAGCTAAGTCTGTGGAGTCAATTTTTTATTGTTTCCTTTATGAAATATCTTTCTAATTTGATCTTTGTGTTCTATTGCAGGTAAATTCGAATTGGCAGTAGATATGATGAGCAGTTAGGGGATGTCTTACAGATTTCACTTGCATTTTATTTTCTTAGTTTAGTTGATTTTGGGATTTTTCCCAGATTATGTAAAACTATTTGATATTATCCACAAGGAAGTTTTACCTTGTGAAGAGACCTATATATACTTATGATTTTGTAATAATGTTCATCCTCGGCTGTGGGAGAACAAGGATATGGAGTTATAATACTGACTGGAGCAGAATTTGGTGTCTTGTCATAGATTTTTCTTTTAAATATATCAATGTTTTGTTTTATGTTGAGTATATCAGTTTGTTTATGGTTTATGATTACTTTAGCTATCTAAATCATGTACAAATGATATAATTTTAATCATTGTCATTCATATCTTGTTTCTTCCAAATAGATAAAATACATAACAGTTGTTAGTTCAGTTTGTGAATGATAGTTTTACCTTCTTCATAAATTGAATTGTTATATATAATTTTTCTGCATAATAGGTTTCCCTTATTGCAGGGATTTATCATCAGAAGATTGTTATGATTTTCTTTTATGTCTTGTTTGTCCTGTAAAACACTTCAAGGAGTAGCACAACAAATCATTTATGAGAAGCTTACGAACTAAACGGTGTGAGTTTCCCTCCTCCGAACAGCTTAGAAGTTATCATACACAGGGCAAACTTGGAGCGTTTCCGGGTCAATTAGTTTTCTGTTTACTGTTTTTACTAAGTAGTCTATTATAGATATAAGTTTAATTAGATTTATGTTAGATTGTTTAATTTCAGTAAATATATTAGATCGTTTAATTTCAGTAGTTTTACTTCTTATTTATAAAATATAAAAAGAACCAAAAAGATTCCTGGCTGTCTTAGGGCAGAAAATTACATGAGTTTTGTAGGTTTTAATTAAATCTGTAGGYTGTTCATAATGTACATTTGTGAATAAGAAATATTACAACTGATAATTAGATAGCTGATTTGAATCATTATAATAGTAGTTAGTCGATTGTACATAGTAGTTAGATTAGTATATTAGTTAGTTTTTAGTTAATTTGTCTTGTTAGTTTTAATTAGTTTAGTTTCTTTTAGTTTGTTTTAGATAGTTTAATTTGTTTATTAGTTTAGTTATATTAGTTAGATTCGGATCAGTTTTCTCTTTGGTTTTCTTAGGAGATCTGAGAGCGGCCAACGGAGCCGTTAAACTCGTCAGGGTGGTTCATTCCAAATGGCTTGGGTTATTTAGACAACCCCGGACCGGTTCCACTCTCTCAATTGACGGACGGACTGTTTCGCCCATCAACAAATATTCAACAGGTAGTTTCTTCCAGTTAATGAGATACTCTGAAATGGATCTATTCCTCAGCTGGAAAATTCTTGTGTTAGTGATAGCTTCAGTATCCAATATGATTTTTTATTCCTCATCAAGTTTTGGAACTATAGTTTGAATTGTGATATTGTCACCTATAACCTTCTTTAAGCATGAAACATGGAAAACTGGGTGTACTCACGAAGATGCAGGAAACTCCAATTTGTATTCCATAGTACCAATATTTCGCAACACCCTATAAGGGACCTAGTACTTTGGTGATGATTTATTATCCTTCTCAACTTACTTTAGGGACATATATTTTTATGGTTGTAGTCTTAAAAATACTCAATCCCCTACTTCAAAACTTATTTCACTGCGATGTTGATCTGCTTGTTGTTTCATGCGATTCTGTTCCATGGTCAGGTTGTCCTTTAATATTTGGAGAACTTGTTGTTGATGCTCAATGTGATATTCCACTGGTTGAAACTTAGCTTTTTATTTTAGATAAAAAGTGATAGATGGTGGTTGATATCCATAGAGTTCCATAAATGGTGTCATTTTTGTTGCAGTATGAAAGGAAGTATTATACCACCATTCTGCCAAGGGTAACCACTTGAACCATTGTGTTTGTTTATCAGAGACAAAGAAACGAAGGTAGCCTTATAGACATTTGTTCACTATCTCATTTTTCTATTAGATTGAGGATGATAAGATGAACTATGAGCCAATTGAGTACCAAAACAAGAAAATAATTTTGTCCAAAAATGTCCAGTGAAAATGGGATCTCTGTCACTTACAATAATCTTTGGGATTCCATGTAGATTTTGAACTATCTCCATGAATGCAGTGAAAATTGTACTGGATTTGAAAGTATGATGCACACAAGTGTGCATACTTGGTCAGTCTATAAAAAAATCACCATGATGACACTCTTTCCTTCAATCTTTGGTAACCCTGTGATGAAATGCATTGAAACCTCCTCCCAATGCTGACTTGGGATGGATAATGGTTGTAAAATACCTGGGGTCTTAATTTTTTGCACCTTATTTTGTTGGAAAACCAAACATTCTACCACAAACATTTGAACACCATTTGTAAGGCCATCCCCAAAAAATTCCTTCTTGACCCTGTGATAGATTTTCAAAAATCCTGAGTTCCCTCCAACCAGAGAGGTGTGAAATTCCAAAAGTACCTTTTGTTTGATTTGGGAGTTCTTACATAAATATAAGTGATCTTTGTACCATAGTGAATCAATTTTCCATGTAAATGTATCCGATGCACTGGAATATTGCTGCAACCTTTGAATGAGAGACCACACGTTTTCATCATTCTTCCATTCATCCCTTGTTTCTATTATCCAATAAGGTTGGATGATTGAGATATCACAGAGAAAAGCCTCAACATATTCATCCTTTCTTGAGAGTGCATCTGCCACAACATTTTTCTTCCCTTTTTTGTAGATGATTTCAAAATCATAACCCAACATCTTGGTCACCCATTTTTGTTGTTCTTATTAAGATAGTCTTTGTTCCAAGAAGTATTTAAGACTTTCATGATCTATTTTGACCTTGAAGTGCCTACCTATTAGGTAAGGTCACCATTTCCTCAATGCATGTAGTATTTCCATAATTTCCTTCTCATAAATGGGTTTGTGTAATTCCTTTCCATTGAGTTTCTGACTTTCAGAAGCAAGGGGCCTTCCTTCTTGCATTAGAACAACACCAATTCCATTTCCTGAGGCATCACATTCCACAATAAATGTTTTTGTGAAGTCTAGTGTGGTCAAGATAGGAACTTTGAACATTGCCTCTTTAAGTTGTTCAAAATCTTGAGTTTCCTTTGGAGTCCATGAAAATGCATCCTTCTTAGTTACTGTCATTAAAGGTGTTTCTATTCTTCCATAGTTCCGATTCTTCAATGTTTTGGGAATCGGACATTCCATCATGGCCTTAATCTTGTTAGGGTCTACCTTGACACCTTCATGAGATAAAATATGAACCAAATACTCTACCTCCTTCACCCCAAAGAAATATTTGGATGGTTTGGCATATAGTTGTTTATCCTTTAGTAGCTGTAGCACCCTATCAACTTGTCAAACATGATCCTCACATGATTTTCTATAGATTAGTATATCATCAAAAAATACTAACACAAACTTTTGAATGAAGGGCTTGAAAATAGAATTCATCAACCCTTGGAATGTGGAAGGTGCATTCGTAAGGCCAAAAGGCATGACCAAAAATTCATAATGGACTTCATGAGTTTGGAATGTTGTTTTTAAGATATTTTCTTCTTTCATTCTAATCTGATGATACCTTGAATGAAGATCCAAATTTGTGAAGTAGACTTCTCCATGTAGTTCATATAACAATTCATTAATGATGGGAATGGGAAACTTATGTTTAAAGGCGATCTTGTTGACCTCTCTATAATCTAGACATATATGCCATGATCCCTCTTTCTTGAGTACCATTACCATCGGTGCAGAGTAAGAACTTTGGATAGGTCTAATAATTCCAACCTGATGCAGGAGCATCGCTCAACTACCAAGTGAGCCAGCGCGTGGAGAAAGAGAGACAGCTGGACAAGCCAGCGAACTTCATATTTTGAATTTTACCTTGGTATTGTTGCGCCACCATTTAATCAAGGGCATTCAAAGCCGAGCGCACTTGTATTGTATTATAGATAGGAAGGCACTTAATACTATTAAGGCTGATAGGTAGGAATTAACTGTAGATTAGACAGTTTACCTTTTGAGAGGGAAAACAGAGTATAGACACCCTCGCTTGTATCATTGTAAAAAAAATTCTCATTCAGACAAGAGCAAGAAAGAGCAAGCAGAGATACCGTGAAGAACCTCCATGTACAATTATTGAGTTAATAGGAAGAGTCCTGATTAAATTCCATGGATGTGTTTAGTTTCTTTGTGTTATTGGCATTGTGCTGTTGCATACTTGCTTCTTTTTATGCTTATCTGTTATATGCTGCATATGTGATTGCTTATCAGGTTCGAAACCTGAGAGAATGAGTTTCAAGTGTTCCTCTTCTTAAGCCAGGAGATTCCTGCATCGAGTGCAGTTGAATTCCTCTGCATAGAGTGCATTGAGGAGGCTGAGCAGTTGAATTTTTTGTTTCTCGGTTGTTCAGAATTGGGTTGAGTTATTCGAGTCGTGCAGGTGAGTGCAGGTCGAATTCGAGTCTCAGTAGCAAGTATGAGAAGGGGGAGGTTGAGACTGTTGCGAGCGTGAATGTGCAAGGGTCAAAAGACTTCATCACTCTTGGCGATATTTGAAGGCCGAGTACCGGGAATGTATTCGGAGAATCCCTGGAAGAGGAAGGAGAACAAAGCTTAGGAGAGATAGTTCTTTTGTTTCACTGCGGGAGCTGACCCCAGTGAAGTTCGCACGGGACGAAGGTGTTGCAGCGA
>JASDQU010306947.1:135047-165657 GCA_032191745.1 Picea mariana | reverse complement strand
AAGGAGGGGGGGAAGATAATTGGAGGAGCCTACTGTGGGTAGTGAACTCCCGAGGGAATTGAAGAGTGTTGACTCTTCGGGCCCGTGAGAATTTGTAGGTCCTGGTGGAAGCGGCTTGCTCGGTGAGGGGTAGGTTGCGTCACAACCTCTAACATTTATTCAACCATACGCTCAATTTCACTCTTCTGGGAATAAGGGTATCTTTAAGGCCTCATGTTAGGATGAACACTCCCAGGAATTAGGTGAATAGAATGATCATGATATGAGTGGGTGGAAGACCTCTAGGGATATCTCTAAATACTTTGGAATGCTTATCAATAATCCCTTGGAGATATATATGAACAAATGGATTAGATGTTTGAAAATCTAGTGAGCATAGTTGTACAATTACACCCTGATGCCCCTTTTTCAATAATTTTGTCATACCATTAGAGCTTATCACCTTACTATGTTTCCCTGTGATATCCCTTAACTCAATCTCCTTTCCCTCCAATGAAAATTTCATGAAAATTTATTGAAAACTAAAATCCACTATTCCCAATGATTGTAACCATTGGACTCCTTGTACGACATCAACATCACCCATGGGTATAGAAATCAATGGACTATTAATTGTATGCTCCCCCATAGTAAGATTTATCTTATGAAATTTTTCTGAGTAATTGATAGTTCCTCCATTTGCAATCATTACTTGAAACTCTGGTGCTAGATATATAAAGTAATTGAGAGCTTTGGATAATTTATAGCGAATGAAATTATGAGTACTACCATAATCAATTAGGACTATTACCTTTTTCTTTTTGATATATCCTTCGACCTTGAGGGTTTGATGAGTGATAATTCCAGCCAATGCATTACATGATATGGTGGGAGTCAACTCTTAAAAATAAATCTCTTCTACGTTTTCATCTTGAGATGGTTCTTGTTCTTGTTCTTGTTATTCTTCCTCTTCACAGTATATGTAGAATAATTTCTTCTCACCACACTTATGTCCCTTACTATACTTGTTGTCAAAATTAAAGCATAAACCTTTTTCTTTTCTTTCCTCCAATTGTTGAGGTGTCAACCTTGTAGGTTGAGGTGGTTTAGAAGAAGGAACATCATTCTCTCGATAGATGTTAGGAGTGGTCCTTCTAGTAGCCATAGCCATATTTTTACTTTCAACATTTCTCGCCACCTTGAATGCATTCTCCAATGATTTGGGTTCCCAAAGGTGAATCCCATGTTGAATATTATCCTTTACAGTTCCTATGAACACATCAATCAAGTGCTCATCTAGAATATTCGTTACCTTTGTATTCAATCTTTGTAAGTTCTCAATATGCTCTGCAATTGAACCCTTTTTCTTGAGATTTATCTATTGGATGAAGAAGGTAATGCTCCTTGTATCCTCATAGTGTGCTAT
Source organism: Picea mariana (assembly GCA_032191745.1). NCBI lineage: Eukaryota > Viridiplantae > Streptophyta > Pinopsida > Pinales > Pinaceae > Picea > Picea mariana. The sequence continues at coordinate 164,252 of JASDQU010306947.1, read as the reverse complement.
CATTTCTTTCGTGAAAATTTTCCAAGTGACAAGTGATTTGTGAGAACAAATCTATCGATGCCACACAAATTGATTGGGTTCTAAATATAAAGACATAATTCGTACCATTTGTGTGTGTGGAACATCATGTAGATCAAAGAACTGCTCCATATGTAGTATCCATGTGATTGGATCCTTTCCATAAAACTTCCTCATATCAATCTTAGGAAATTGGTTGGTATTCAACCCAAAGTTGGAGTTTCTCCAGTATTGATTCATCTTCTTTTTGTCCTCATCATGAATTTCATGGGATACATTGTCACTTTTAGGTCACCTCTCTATTATAAAAAATTTCAATCCTTACATGATCTCCCCTTTTAAACCATCCATCTTAGTATCCATTATCACTTCCATCTTAGCTTCAGTTGAATCCATCATCCTTTGTAGTTCATCTTTTGTTACTCGCTTCTTTTGTAAATCATCTATGTCCTTGCACATTTCTTCACCTTCATCAAGATTCCAAGTAGGAATGTATGAGGGATTATTTGGTGTATAAGTTCCCCTTTTTGGTGGCATGTTGGCCAAGTATCACTACAAGGTAGAAATTCCTAATTGGATTAGGAAAATTTCCTCACAGACAAGGGAGTGTCAGGTGCTATAGCTCTCTGATATACTTGTGAGGTCCAACAATAGTACTCAGCCCAATATCTCAGGGTGCTAACTAAGGAGGCTTGACCATGCCCTTATCCATACTATCTGACTACCTAGGTACTAGAGAGTGATCTCTGTGAGTGTTGTTCTAGGTGTACTATAACAACAATACATCCAAATGGTTTACTCATTTGGTCTCAGGATTCTAGGGGGTCTCCCAAGATACGTCAGGTACGTGGGAGATCAAATCCATAGTAATGTTGTCAAATGCACAATCGTTTGAAAGGGGAATTCTGATATACTCTAGGTACATGGAAGAACATTACATTCCCTGGATTGTAGCACTGACAAGTAACGACAACTCCTACGTTTAAATACATCGGAATACGTATGTACCTAAAAAACCTTAATTTTCTCTCAAATTTATGTGATACTCTTTTTATTCCACTTTATTCCACTTTTTGAATCACCCCATTTGGATCTTCTAGTCAAAAGATATGCAAATTTCCAAAAACAAAATGCACCTTTTAAAACCCTGATTTGGAGGATGTTTTTCTAATTAACCTTTCTTCTGTTGTAGCTCTACCATTTCGGCCCTTGTGAGTCTAAAATTTCTAACCAAGGTAGCCTGATTACTCTTCTTTCCAACCCCACACGTTAGACCAAGATTGGATTCTCGAATAGAATTTTATGATAACTTTCCCAAGATGTGCTTATATTTTTCCCTTTTAGGAGATAGAACTTGTACGAACTTCCACATGTCATCGTATTCACTTCATAACTTGAAATTATTACTTGTACAACTTCAATCTATACCCTAACCAATGGAATAGGTATCACTCAATTTGGAGGTCTTTAGCTTCAGATATAATAGTTTTCCCAAGAACACATGTTTTAGAATGAAATTTGGACTGACCCAAAACCCTAATTTCCTCGGAGAGTAAATTTCAGAATACAATGAATCAAGGGAAAAAAATTTCACATAAGATACTTCAATATTCCTCCTTTGTACTGTAAAAATTTTAGACTAGTTTAAGGACTAGTAAAAAACTCTAACTTGAACAGACTGTATCTCCAAAAATATAAAAAAACAAGATCTCAAATTTGGACCCAAGTTATCTCTATATGTCCCCTCTACACCATAGAAATTCCATATACTGAAACCTTCCAGAAAAAAAAAATAATTGTAGTGAAAATTCCAAGAAGACTTGTTTTGAAGAAGCCGGTCCCAAAGATTGTCTAGCTTTGAAACCAAATGTTAAGAACCAAATCTCAAAATAGCATAAAACCCTCAGAATAAGAACTCAACGCCTTGAAAAAGTGAGAAATTAATAGAATAAGGATCTTCTAGGGGAAACCCCCTTATACATCATATGAATTCACATTTACAAGATGATTCCAAATAAAAAGGTCTCCTTGGTATATATAAGAGACTAGGAGGTACAATTACAACTAATAGACCCAAGCCAACATAAATAAAATAACAATACTAATGTAATATGCCCCAATTAAGGAGTAATGTGCCACTATTTAGGGATTAACATTTTTTTCTAGCTTATATGGTCATTTTTTAACAGGATTGGCATGAGGGATGAGTTCAATTTTCATTTCACCCATTTCTTGTAACAATCCTTTGAGATATTTGTAGTCACATCCAAAGACATCTTGATATTCCTTTAGGAGATCAATTATTTCCATGGTTTTCTTGTTGGACCAATAGTCACCTATTATAGCCATTTTTGGTCGATCGTTTATTGAAATGTTGAATTCCTTGGTTTTAATTTTTGCATCCATCCATTCAGGCACTTTGACTTGTTCAATTGGCATTCTCCTTCTATGACTTTCTTAATATCAACCAAAAGTCAGGTTTTTCGATATCATCTTGGTCTTCCTTTTATTCCTTGGTGACAAAGTAAATTATTTTTATGTGATTTTTACTCCTAGATGGGTTTTCTTCCATCAAAAGATTTGGCCTGGAAAAATTATATTTTCCATGACTATTTGACAAGCTATGATCTTACTTGAATTGTTCGTTCATATTAAGTTGGAACTTGAAGTCGATCCCATATCAACTTTAAGTTTTTACTCTTTTTTTGAGTTTGCTAGGGACTTGGTTGTTCTAAGAAATTTTTTATCTCTCTTTTGGCCTTGTTTAACATTGCTTCTTCAGGTCTGAATTTGAAGTATTTAAGGAAGTTATTTTATTTTTTTCATTCCAGTCGAATGTATGTCCACATGCTTCCTCAATTTTATACCATTTGTGGGGTATGTCATCCAATGTGTTTGGAAACAGGTGAGGCCATACCCTTTCATCTCTATATCCTACATTCTTCCATTCCTTCCCACATTGCTAGATGTGAGAGACTGGGTCAAACCTGGGTTTGAACCTCGAGATGTCGATATTGGCTTATAGTCTTTTCCCACCAAATAGTTGTACAAAATAAAGTGTAGTAGTGTTCCATGTCTGTAGTCAAGGTGTGTGCGTCTTCCACCATCAGGCTGCTTGGCTTGTAAATGATTCGACTAGACTTTTCACTCTTCCATGTTCCTCGAATGAATTAGAAACTTCGTTGACATGCTTCAATGGAGAGTTCCTTTCATTGGATCGCAGAGGTTTCTTCATGTGTGAATGTGTCGAAAGTAGTTTTGACGTATACTTCAGATTTATTTTGGCCACAATAGGCACTGCTTTTATTGAGAAGAATGATTTGCATCGTCATGTTGGTATTGCTTCGATCGACCAACACTCTTTTTCTTGTGATTCATAGTTTTTCATTTTCCAATTGTATAGTTTTGTGTCCAAGTTTTGGCCTATTGAAAATGGACACCTAAGTAATATTTATCCTTCATTTTTGGGTTTTATGTTATTCTTCTGCTCATTCATGACTTGATATAGTCAATGGGTTTCATGTGTTTCATCCCATGTCTTGACCCAAGGTTTTCCTTACTTTGGATCCAAGGGGATTATGATTTTTATATCGCTTATTTTTAACTTGATTCTATCTCTTTTGTGAGATATTGTGGCCTTCATGTTCCAACCCCAAGGTCATATGAATAATGCAGGTTAGGAGGGGATGTCTTTGACCAAGTTGATTACTTCGAAGTTGACTCTTGTCAGGATTCCCATTATAGATGTTATTACAATTTTCAGTGTACCAATTGGTTCAAGAAACCTTTGATCTTATAAATTCAAGAAATTCATTGTAGGTTGTAGAGGTGGCTTCCCATGTCGAACCCATGTGTCTCTAGGAAGAAAATTTACTTGGGACCCGAAGTCGACTATGACTTGTTTGATCAAATTTTCATCTATTTCAAGGTCGACTTGAGGGTCAAAGTGGTTTGTTTGTTCTTCTTGTGATAACTGGAACTGACTTTTGAATGGTCTTTATTCCTCTTTATATTCCGTCAAGATGCTCAATAGATCAATCAATCGATTGACTGACTGTTTCTCTTTCAGTAGTTGGAGGAATTTTTCTAGTGTGGTTTATGAGATGTTCTCATGTCTTCCCTTGTTCGTTTAATCCTGGTCGATACTTCTAAATAATTTCATTGCTTCCTTCATTAGTTTGTTTTCATGTTCTGAGTCAAGATAGGTAGTTTGACCACCCTTCTTTCAATTTGGTGGTTCTGGAAAAATTTCCTCACCAGCTCCCGAGCACGTTACTACATGAAGGTTCTTCAAATTCAAAATGTTCTATTTTGGCACTATATGTAAGAGATTTACATTTATTTTTTTCATTACCTTTTTGATTGATATTGGATAGTATTCGAGTGAGTGGTCTCCCACTCCAAAAATATTACAGAACTTGAGATCAGTTATGTCTTTGATTGGACAATCTGGATTGATGTGGTCATCCTTCCAACAGTTGAAGTAGTAATATCATCCTCAACCTTGTCCTCTATCAAACTTTCCTCATGCTCCTTGTCCACGGACTTGGTAGCCTCCTCAACATCGACCTCTATATCCATTTCCTCCTTGGTTGATGTTCTGGTTAACTGTTTGTGTGTGATATATTGAGTGATTTTTTTATTCGGTTTTTTCCATTCAGTTCACATTCTTGAGTCGAATGATTATTCTCCTCACATATGTCACACCACTTTGGGTTCACATTTCTTAGTTTGTGTGGGAAGTACTTCGTGGTGTGATTTGTCACCCCTTCACATATATCGCAAAATGTTTCAATCTAAATTCAGTGGACTATAGGGTCTAGTGCATCGTTGAACTTGCAATATTCTTTTGTGTGGTATTCGCTGGAACAAATTGTGCACCATAATTCATTGTGGTAGATAGACATGTTCTTAAGTGATTGTTTTAATTCCACAAGTTTTTCTTCTAGTCATTTTCAATGAATGGTGAAGTTGAAATTCCTTCATCATCCATTTCTATTCATTGTGATTTTTTCAAGATTTCTTCACATGTTGAAAGATCATACATACGCAGTGGAACTCAAATTTTTTATAATAGGCCTACTATGTACCATTGTACGAACAATTTATCATTGATTTCATAGGTAATTTGGCTCAAAATATCTTTGAACCTTTTATCGTACTCCCAAATAGTTTCGCTTGGGTTCTGCTTGATTTCTTTTAGTTTTTGAGCCACCAAGTGACTAATGTCTTGTGTCTTAAGGAATTTGAGGAAGCTTTTTTTTTTTTTTAACTTTGACGTTGTTGGTTATTAATGTAGTTCATAAACCAGATAAGGTCTCGAGATCGAAGTGTAGCACCAAATTGTGCCATTTGTTTATATTCATCTGTTATGTTGGTTGCATCCCGAAAATTTTCGTAAACAAACCAATGTCATTTTGGATCCTCATCTCCTTCATAGATTGGAATGTGGTTGAGACCAAATATCACTTTCTTAGATTTTGTTCTGTCTAGGAATATTGCAAGAATTTGCGTCAAAGTTGGCTGGGAAGTCAAGTTGTTTCTTTGAGTTGTAGTCGGGATATTCAACTCAACTGGTATAATCTGTTATTGGTCTTCATGAGGGATATATTCACTTTCTAATTGTATTTGTTATTTTATTGTACTTGGGAGATATATTGGACAATATTTTTCTATATACTCAATTAATCATCCTCTATAGGGTCATGTCAATTCATTATCATTGTCTGTAGAATTTTAATCTTCCAATAATAGATTTGGAAGGGGGGTGGAGTCTGTGAAGTCTCTTACATGAAGTATGATATCTTCTGGTTGATTTTATTATGCTTCAATGAGAAAAATATCTCTTATTTGACCAAGATTGTCTACTTAGCACCACACTCTTGGTGAATGTGTATCCACACGAAGTCTTTGGCGGAGGAAGTTTGTGATACGTGGGTTAGGACTTTTTGCAGGAGAAAGTAGAACCACATGTCTTGAATCCTCGATCTCCATATCGACTTAGTCATCTGCTTGTTGGGTGCCACCGAATTCCATGCTCCATTACAATGTTCTCCTCCTATCAAGAATCGTTGGGGTGCTCTCAATATTTTCTCCAATAATTTATCATTCTTGGATAGGTTTTTTATGATATTTTAAGGGATCCCTCTCATTTCATAACTCTTCTCACCTCTTTTGTCTCTTATCCCACTCTAGTTTTTGTATGTCCATTGAAGGTTTGTGGGTTTGTGTTTGACGTTCAAAATTTGCACTTGAATCAATTATATTCCTTCCGAATTCTGACATTTTCAACTTGGGTGTGCTTCGACTTCAACTTCGACTTTATACCATCTCACAGATCATCCAAACCTTGACGTCGTCCTGACTTACTTGTGGTCAATGGTGTTCATCATTTCTTTTGTGCTTATTTCTTCAAGAATTATTCCCAAGCTTCTCTAGTATCTTTGCAACTGGATTCCAAGAACCATTCCCACTTGTCTTGTCTTTCTTTCCAATTAGAGTTTGGAGGAGGATTTTTCAAGAGGGGTTGGTATTCGACGATGTCACCTGCTCCTTTTTCTAGGATAAATTTGTGAAGTAACGACAGAACAATGCAAAGGAACCTGCCATGAAGTTCTTTATAAAATTTGTTCTTGATTGTTTTGACTGCCTCTTTATCTTTGATTTCCTTTTCTTCGATGTAATCTTGCACGATCCTCTTGAGGCACTCATTTAGGTTTTTTATTCCTTCGTTTATGATTTTATGCATAAACTACTCATAATGAGCTAGTTTGTGCATTAGATTGTTTGAGATATTCATAAAGTGCCTCTGGAATAGCTTCCAAAAATATGTTGTGCATCTCTGAGAAGAATTAAGTGCAGGATTTTTCTAGTGTCAGTTGATTTCTTCTTGGGTAGTTTCTGATATAGTTGGTAATTTTACGCTCCCACCATTTATGTATGTCTTCCAAAGTTAATATCTATGTGCCTTTTCTATGCATTCGCGAGTTCAAAACTACCGTCAACGGAACCAATTTTGTAGTCTGATAGGAAGTACAATGTAGTTGTTGGTAGATACTTACATAGAGAAACACATACCATAACATTATATAAAAGAGCACATAGTCATATAGATAGACATACACAATAGGTGAGAGAACCATCAAATGTTTTTATTATATTCAGAACAATCACTTATTCGCTTACATTCCATTACATATCCATATATATATATATATATATATATATATATATATATATATATATATATGATATTTTGTTACTAGTCGGTTACATTCTTTAACTGTCAGGTCAGTTGACTCTAATTGTCTACTTGACCTACTTCCTAACCGACTACTCCAATCGACTTGGTTAGTCAACTGGTGGTTCTAGTCAGCAGAGCCAACTAGCCCCTACAACAGGGACAAAGGGAATCCTTGTCTCAATCCTCTAGAAGGGTTGAATAAATTTGACAATGAGCCATTAACCAAAACTGGGAAGGAGGTGGTTTCCAAACAACTCATTATCCAATCAACCATATGTAAATTCATGCCAATCTGTATCAAGAGTAATCTCAAGAAGGTCCAGTTGAATTTATCATATTCTTTTGATAAATCCAACTTCAAAACAAAGGAAGGTATATTGTTTTTGATGGAATGAAAAAGATTCTTTGGCTAGAGAAAGAACATCATGGATTTGTCTATTAAAAAGGAATCCAAATTGTTCTTCAGAGATCAACTCACTTAGGAAAGGCTTAAGATCATTTTCAATTATCTTGGAAATGATTTTATAGATTAGATTGCAACAAGAAATAGGCCTAAAACCACCAAAGGATGAGGTCTCCTTCTTTTTTGGGAATCAGAGCCAAGAAAGTCTTATTCAAGGATCCCAAAACCTTGGCTGATATTTGAGATTCCTAACCATTCTTGAGTAAATCCTCTTTGATGAGATCATAAAAACCTATAAAAAATTCAATCGACAGGTCGTCAGGACCAGGGATTTTATTTCTCTATAAATCCTCTAGGGTTGCCAAAATTTCACCTTCCAATATTTCTTCCTAAAGAGAATCATTCATTTTTGCAGAGATAGATCTAGGGAAGAGATCAATAACATCAAGGATTTCTTTGATGGAAAAGCCATGGGGGACTTTGTAAAGCTTAGAAAAATAATGGATTCCATATTGTGGGATCTCTAAAAGGGAGGATACCTTTCAATGATCAGAGGAATTTATCTCTGAATTAGAGTTGAGATTCCTTCTATGGTTTTCATAATTGTGGAAAAACTTATAGTTTCTATCACCCTCTTTTAACCATATTTCCCTACTCTTTAACCTCCATTTTGACTCTTCAAGAGACAAGAGATCCACCTTCTATATAAGTAAATATCTTATCTAGGATTCCTCCTCCTTCGAGAGGGAGTCTAGAGGCCTTGAAACTAATAAATCAACAAAAATATTTTCCACTTCTCTCAATAGGGATTTGTTTTTTAGGTTAAAATTTGGTACCCCTTCCTGAGATACCCACTTCAGATTTTCAAGATTAAGGGCCATTTGATGCATGAAAGATATTCTTGGGGTGTCCTTAAGATGATACTATGTTTCTAAGACAAATTTCCTATAATCAAGTTCTTTTAACCAATCATGGTTGAATTTAAGGGGGGGAGGGGGTTTGGAAACCCCGTTTGAGAAAATTAAGAGAATAAGCATGTGGTCAGATATTCCTTTGATCAAAACTGATGATTTTATTATCCTAGAGTTATAAAACATGTTTTTTTTCCACCAAGAAACTTTCTAGACATTTCTCCACAAGATAATTCCCCATTTCTCCATTCCTCCAAGTCTGAGAAATTTTAGGAGGCTCCAAGTCAACCAAATTATGGGTCACTCCTGGCAGATTTTCCCTGCATTTCTTTAATATAAAGAGTAAAGTTTAAATTCCCCCGATAATAACATTAGTGGCTCAAAGGAAGGCATAATTACTTAACCCTTCCTAAAATGGAATTTTGTCGACATATGTGCCATATATGTTTAGGATTCTAAAAGAGGCATATAAAGAGGGATAAAAAATATCCAAAACTAAACCAAAATAAAATACATAAGCAAAAACATTCTTGAAAATGAGTCCCAAGTAGAAAAAATTCCACTCGAGAATCCCACAACATCCTTTGCACAAAAATACCAATCCTTAATCCAAGGATTGAAAGAATCAATAGCCTTCTCAACCAAGCATGTAGTTTCCTAAACTAGAAGAATATCAGGCCTGCACTCAGCCACCATCCTTTTTAGGGCCTCAGCTTTAGGGGCACCCCCAACCCCTCTTGCATTTAAGGATAGAATAATCATTTACAACTGCCAAGGAAGGCTTTCCCCACTCCAAGGGCTCTCAAAATGGGTGTTTATTTTCTATATTTTATTTCTTTCATAGCTTTTTGGATTTATGACCCATATGTCCTCTAGTGTTTTTTTGAAACATGGGGGTCCTCTAGTTTTTTGACACATAGGGGGTCCTTTAGTTTTTTGACACGTGAACGTAATAAATAGTCATATTTTATCATGGACTTAGAAGACCATGATCCTAAGTGAGAGGACGAAGGCAGGGCCGCCATATCCATCGAGAGAGTCGTTTGGATATTAAATTGAACATAAGGGTTTGAAAACACTTTGTCAATTCAGGTTATGTGCCTACCACCACTATCTCCACTAAAAAACTAATCCAAAACAAAAAACAAAGGTTAATGCATGAGAGATAAACCTAGAGAACTTTTCTAAGGAAGTCAAGGGCATTAAAAGGATGGATGCCTTCCTGAATCTTGAAACCAATGCTCCATAGGCGTGTTGTTTTGCTTGAATCTATTTTAAATATATTAAATTAATATTTTATTATAAAATTATTTTAATAAATCTATTTTAAAATAATTTTATATATTATATATTTTTGTTCAATATAATTAATATCCATCTAATAATTTATATTAATTATTAAATAAAAAAATTAAAATACTTTCATTTTTAATCAGTTCAAATTAAAAATATGTAATTACCTATTTTTAAAAATTTCACTTAAACTAGGGGTGGCAAGTAGTGAGGGGGGAATTTTATTTTTATAGGGGACTCCTTAATTATTCTCAGTCATATGGTTCAAGGAACCTCTCCTACTCACATTAGACTAGCTAGTTGGTGTAATTGAAAGACCAATGAAAATTCAAGAGTTATTCACAAAGTTTAGTTTTTACCTTTTCAAAAGGGAAAATAATAAAGAGGAAGATATTCTAGAAAATATTACCACTTTGAAAAATAAGGGGTGTATAATGGCACATATTCCTGAATTATTACCATGGAATCAAGGGAATCATTGTGGGATATTAATGGCTTCGAGCATGCAATTTAGTATCTACAATTTAGGAGGATTTTGACTTTGTTGGGTCTTAGATGTCTCAAACATTTCTGTGGATTAAAATTTTATCTTCTTTAGTATTTGGATCTCTTCAATCAAGTTTTAGTGTTTCCTAGGGACCATTGATCTCGCTTCTTTAAGATTTCATGTAGCTTTAGTGTTGGATATATTTTATGGTCAAGTGGAAGTGCGACACTATGATTTAACCCCTTCAGAGAATCTTTAGTTCATCGTGGTTTTTCATTGTGGGATTTTGGGTTTGGCATTTCTCCTCACAAAGCCAAGCTTTCAATTTCTTGTGGATAATTCCTTCTTTGGAAGATATTTTGTGGACCCTTTCCTCTCTTTCTTTGGGGGGAGGGGGCGCTTTGGTCCACCATTGAACTTATTAGCTTGGCATTATTTGAACTTGAAGATGCAATCTTTCTGTCAACAAGACCACCTCAATAACACCTTATTTGTAAGATCTTTGTTCCCCCTTATTTCTCAATTTGGATTTCGGGTTTGGAGCACTATTTTCATGGATTACAAAAGGTTAAGAGAAACTAGACTTATAATCAAGTGTCATGATGAAGCTATGGATTATCATGAAACTCAAATTCGTCTTCTCCAAGAAAAATTAAGGGATAAGGGACCAATTTTGAGGTCCTTCGAGGAAGTTTTAATGGGGGTTCTTTTTTATCACACAAAATTTTTGGGTCAATATTGCGCGCACGCACAAATGAAGTTGTGTGCACCCATTCTAGTTTAGCATGCACCCAAGATAATGTGTTAGAAATGAAAAGAAGTGTGCATTAGACCAAGTTTTGATATTGCACGCCATGTTCAAGGTATACCAAATGAACTTCGGTACGAGTTTTGGATGTGCACTAAAAATCAATAAAATGCACGCCGGAATCAAGAAAGAAATCATCAGGAAATCTTCCCGAATGATTGTTTCTATCAACACAAGGGAATGTGGAGAAGACAAAAGATGAGCTGGCAAGACAGTTAAGATTGCCCCAATTCCAGAAAGGATACGTGGAACACAGGTAGGTGGAAAAAGGATGCAAGACTGTTAGTCAATAGAGTGAGTGGAGTAGAATTCACAGAGATAGAGCTCCATATATGAGAAGGATACAAAAGGAAGAAAGGATGACAAAGGAAAGGTTTGATCCAGATTATTTTTGGAACGAAATGAGAGTGAATATATAACATAGAAATATACAGAGATAATTCAAGAGAGACAATAATATAACAGAGATATATCGGATATATAACAAGAGACATAGATATACAGTAATACACAATTTTTATTAATGAGCGAAATGTACAAAATTGTATAAATACAGAGTGAAAGACTCACTAGAATGGTGGTTGCGTATCTCTGATAAGAGATGTGATGAATATTCGCATTCACAATAACATGATCACAATGAGGCTCAATAGGCCTTTTTAAAATAAATAAAATCCAAAACCCTAACCCTGGAAGATGAAAATCCAACAATTTTGTGGACCCTGTTTTGGGTAGTTTTGTGTATCAACTTTCGAGGGGCATAACTTTGTCATACGATATTTGTTTGGGGAGAACTATAGATCATTGGAAAGGTATCGTCAAGGATATTCATTTTTGTGGATCAATCATAGCCTTTGGATATGAGTGAGGTGCTCGATCCCGAAAAACTTCATTTAGGTCCTCAAAATTGCCTCGAAAGTTTAGGACCCAAAAAATTGCTAAAAATAGTAAATTGCCAAAAGACTGTTTTGATCCAGTTGGAGAAGGTGGGGGGCCACCGATATCCACCTAGATCAATCCTCCCTCCTTAGGAAGAAATGGTCACCATTGCGTTGAGTGTCTAGGGGAGAGGGAAAAAAGTTTGTTGAATATGTACCTTGGTGAGATGCTTTCCTTGTTGGAGAAGTTGCGTTTATGGGAGGTTGTTGAGAACCTGATGAGATTATTGTGTGTAGAAGGAATATTTGTGTTTTTCTTCAATCTTATCGACCTAATTTTGTTGGATAGAAGGTTCTTGGACTAAATCTACAGTGATTGCAATGTCCATCTATTCACCTTTTGAACATATTGTAAAGAAGCCGAATTTTGTAGTATGAGATACTACCTTGCAGAAATTTTTAGGTGGGACAGTAGTCGGAACTACCTCTGGTATCCTTTAGAGATGACCCCCTAGAGTAATAATGAAACTATAGGGTCAAGACTCATAGATATCATGGTCCTTCCACATATATGTCTGGCCCAAGAGAACATCACAGGTATTGTATGACAGATAATACCTCATCCTTGAAGGGTTGGATGTTGTATGAAAATCAACACTGATGGCTGACACAGAGATCACATCCCTAGAAAAGCCACCCGTTGTTGTATGTTTGCGAGTGTGGTGTTGTCGATAATCCCAACTATTTGATGACCTTTGTCGAGATGAGGTTCTTCTGGATTCCACTATCAACAATAAAATGAAGTGGGGTCCCCTTCATCCACATCTGTGGCTGAAAAAGGCACTCCCCTTCTTCAGGATCTACTAGTTCTTCTGGTTGAATTGTTGCAGTCGTGACAATAATAGTGGGGTCTGCGTCAATGATCTATATTCTACCAACATTTTCTGAATCATATTATGAATCAGGGTTCGACTCATTTTCTTTGATCTCAACCACCAATGACTATTTTGAGTGGCATTCATCGGTGTTGTGCCAATGGATTTTGTGTAAATCACACTATTTTCTAGTGTCCTTCATCTTTTCGTTACCCTTATTTTCCTATGGCTTGGACTAGTTTTATTAACACTAGTTGTTAGGGCCATCTTTACCATACTTTGGTTGTTTCGGGTTTTTATACTCGAACTCCCACTTGTTTTGGTACTTAAATGTATGCTCGATTTTAACAACATATCGATAAGTAGCACCTAGTGATGAGATGTCCATAAAATCAATTTCAGTTTGGATTTATCCGTGTAGAGCCCCATAGTATTTCAGAACCAAATGTCACTTGGAGTATTTTATACCCAGCTTGGTGCACAAGGTATGGAAGGTATTGGTGAAATATGAAACTACTTGGCTCCTCTCTTTCCATAGTGTGGTCCATGCCATGTACTGGTCGTCATAGTTTCCAACAGGGTAATATTGTTCCTTGACCGCATCCACAAAAAAATCCCAAGTGGGCTCGATCCCATATATTCCATACTCCTCTATGGAAATTTTCTCCCAATAAGTTTCTCACCAATGTTTGACATGGGGGATAGCCTTAAGGAGTGCAAAGGTGATATTTTCCCTATCAGAAAAATTGTGAATAGAGAAATAACCTTCTAGCAGATTTAACCATTTTTCTAGGGCATCCACATCTATCTCTCCTTCAAATATGGGAATATAAAAATTAAGTTGTACCTTGAAAAGAGATGTGCCTCCAAATTGGCTGCTTTATGAATACATGCTAATTGTTATTGACAGGCATTGAAGGATGTGGGAAAAAATCTCCATCATGTCGTCCCTCTGTCGCATGAGAGCTTGCTCAAGCAACATATTAATAGAATCGTTTGCTCTATCCTTTTCTTTTCTTCCACCATGGAGGGTTTCTTGTGTGTGGAAGAGTGATTGTCCTCAAGGGATACAATCTATATACCCAACTTGCTATACTTGGACCTCGTCGRGGACATGCACTGAAAAAAAATGATCAAGAGAAGCCTTCTCAAATATCACTGATCTAGATTATTTTCAGCACGAATATAGAGCGGAGATATAACACATAAATATACAGAGATATTGAGAAAGAGGAAATAATAWAATAGATATATATTGGATATATAACAAGAGACACAAATATACAATAATGCACAATTTCTGTTAATGAGTGAAATGTACAAAACTATAGAAATATAAAGTGAAAGACTTGCTAGAATGGTGGCATCTTATCTCTGAGAAGAGATGTGACAGCTGATCGCATTTGTAAGAATATGATTACAATGAGGCTCTAAAGGCCTTTTTAACATAAATAAAATCCAAAACCCTAAACCTAGAAGATGAAAAGCCAATAGTTTTTTGGACCCCATTTTGGGTAGTTTGGTGTATCAACTTCCTAGGGGCATAACTTTGGCATATGATCTTGGTTTGGGGCACACAATAACTAGTTGGAAAGGTATCGTCAAGGAGATTCATTTTATGGGATCAATTATATCCTTTGTTTATAATTAAGGTGATCGATCCCGAAAAAACTTCATTTATTCCCTCAAAATGGCCCCAAAATTTTAGGACCCAAAAAACTACTAAAAATAGTAAATTGTCAGAAGATTGTTTTGAGCCAGTTGGAAAAGGTGGGTGGCCATAGATATCCACTTGGATCAATTTTGTTGTTGATTTTTTTGTTTTTGTGGTAGTCAAGTTGATTTACTTGGTCACTATTGTTGTCTATTGTCTAAGAGCTCGCTCTGAGCCTCTATAGTATTGTAATGTTGTAATGGTTATAATTGTAAGTTTGAGTTTTTCATATGTCTAAGGTGACTCTGAAAGGATGTGAATGTAACAATGTATTTCCATTCTAGGAAATTATCCAAAGGGACATGAGACTCCGTTGTTGTCATATATGATTTTCTTAATGTATACCTGCGTTTGATGGAATGAAGAAGATAATAAAGGTGTAGTTATTATGATCTATAATGTGGTATTTGGATATGTGTTTGTATTATTTTTTCATATTAAGAGAAATAAGGTGTCAACTATGGAATGTATGAATGTCATCTTGGATGGATATCGATGTGTTTAACTCTTCATCCCTGACACAAGACCATATGGTCTCTATGATCCTCATATCATCTTGGGTGAGACTTTCTTCGGCCTTGGCTAGGGATTAATATGCAGATGCTTTGGGGGTTTTGTTGGTCAACTCTAGAAAAACCATGTGTCTTAACCCCCCAACGTTAGGAAGGATGCATGTAAGTGTGAAAAAACCCAACAAACGGTTCTGTTGTCGGGACCTGAAAGTCTTGTATTTAATGATGAAGGAAGAGAATAAGGTGGTATCCATCTTAGGAGGAAATTCAAGATTGATTAAATGCAAAGGAACATGAGTTTTCATAGCATGAAACTTAAGGTATGAGAGTCAATGTGAAGATATGGAAAGATAAGTATCTCTATATTGACATGCATGAGATATTGTTTTTTGAATTTCCTTGTTTGTTGTATGAATGGATGAAAAGGTAGATTGTTGTTGGCACAGGGGAAAAACCAGGGTTCAACGCTTCAACAATGCACCAAAAAAAACCTAACTACTAACCCTTTCGGAAACATCTGCGGAGCAGGCGAAGTCTCACCTAAGGTAGAAGCAGGGGGGGTTACAGGACGCAATTGTCTGTAACTGAGCTGGGACACAGATCTGTGATAAAAACACTTCATAGAGTATTTTATTAACAGTTAGAATATGACATGCATTATTTCATTAGCTTTATTAACATCGCAGAACAAACCCAAATATAGATCGACGCAGTAACAATAAATGATCATATATCCTGAGAACTTAGCACTGAGTTAGATCTAACATTCATTTATCTTTAACACAAGTAAAGCACTAAGCATAAAAAAATCTATCAATCATACATAATAATCAAGGCACTGAGCAGATTCATAACATAAACAAAACAACACAAAGAAAACCAAAGACACAAGATATATGTGGTTCACCCTAGTGTGCGGCTACGTCCACCAACTACTTCGTATTCTTTAGTATTCATCAATTTCCTACATTCAGTGACTCTTGTGCACTAAGCCACAGAGTCGACCTTCGTATAGGACATGATATCTACACACTGAGCACCAGATCCTCCATCCAAACTATGTCAAGGCACGAAGCCAACTTCTCTATCGAGCACAAAGACTTAATACATACACATTCCATTGCACAAAGCAGCTCAAAACTACTTGCACTTAGCCACTACCCACTACTACCTCTTCTAGAATACATTCTTACTTATTTATACTTTTTCCATCCCTTACAATAAGGCCTAATCATGGGCTGACATCCCATAACCCATTGCAAAAACCATAAAAAACCCCTTACTGGGTCCACATAGCCTGCAAAATCGGTGAGATCTGTGATCTCAGCTCCGCTTGGGTGCTCCTTCCTCAATAAATGTGTCAAAGTTCCAAAGCAGTCCAAAACCTGACCAAGGTTTCCTCAAAACTTGGTCGAGGGCCAAGAGACCCCCAACACTTACCTGTGACTTGTATTGAGTCACTCAGGTCTAGAAAATGTTGCTTCAAAGGACTCGAGCTTAACTCAAGCTTACTCGACTTGCTGCTTCACCTGAACCTCCTACTCAGCGAGATCCTGAATCTTCTGTTTTGTAACAGGCCCTTCCAGGTGTTGTTCTAGGGATGCAACCACCTGGTCCAATTGCGATCCCTGTCCGTCAATCTCTTCAAACACCTTGTAAGCTTTGTCCTACACAAGTTGCATATTCTACGTGACTTCCATTACTCTTCCCTAGATGAAATTAATATGTTGTTGTATTGTGCACTACTCCTGGGATATCTTCATTCTTTCGACTGTAGTGAGCAGCTTCATCTACACCTGCACAAAGAATGCCTGCTATTGTGCCTCTTGTAACTGCGATTCCAGATTTCTTAGCTCTGGATCCTCGGTGAGGCATTCATATGTTTGTGTGCTTCTATCACTCAGTTTTTTTCACTCCGAGGCAAGGGCTCTTATCCTTCCTACTGATTTCTTAGCGGTTTCCTCTCTTTGGTCATGCACCTCCTACGGGGTGCTTAGTACTGCTTGAGCCTACAACTCTATTATTCTGGCTTGAAGTTGTTGGATGGTATCAACGAGCTTCACCACTTGAGCCTCGACCAACTCATGTTCCTCCTGTGCCAATCCTAGCACAAAATAACATGCTTTACTCACTACCTCTTTGACTGCAGCCCGTTCTGTGAGCAACTTCTCCTTTTCTCTTTGTAGCTGGGATTTTTCCTCCTGGAGCATCACCTAAAACTCTTCTCTCCCACTTTTGTAGGCAACAACATTGTACCGTGCTACTTGTAATTGTTCTAAGGGTTCACCTTTATCTTCTTTCAAGGATTTTGTAGCCTTCTCCTTCTCTTCTTGGATTCTCTAAAGTCATGCTTCTGTCTCATCTGTAAGATCTTCGCAATTGGGAAAGTTCATCCCCAATTCTGAAATCAGTGACAAGGAGGGCGCAGTAGGTACTGTGCAGACCAAACAAATAGCTTGCTATACTTCCTTTAATTCCTTCTTGATCCATCCATATATCTCTTTCTGCTTCACTCCATATCTCTCCAATCTATCCTCGGAAGCATCCCCCATAGCTCCACGGACTAAACTGATATCGTCCTCCGTGAGTGTTGCTTCTAACTGGGGCTTACTGGTGCACATCTTCTTTCTTGCTGAAGGTTTTTGCGGAGAAACCTTCCTCTTCTGCGGTGTGACTGTCCCAGTAGGGTAGTCTTCCGACGGTGTATATTCACCTCCTCCTTTCTCATCCCCTCCTCCTTTTCTATCTGCTTCATCTCCTCCTCCTCCTAGCGAGCCAGATCCATTTTCTTCAGAGGCGTTGTCCTCCTCATCGGTCTCTACGTCATGGACTTCTTCCTGCTTCTTCTTCTTATTCGTCCCACTGCACTGTCTGATATGCTCAATTC
The DNA here is from genome assembly GCA_032191745.1 of Picea mariana. Taxonomy (NCBI): domain Eukaryota; kingdom Viridiplantae; phylum Streptophyta; class Pinopsida; order Pinales; family Pinaceae; genus Picea; species Picea mariana. The sequence goes on along the minus strand of JASDQU010306947.1, from coordinate 146,223 downwards.
GGGTGACCATGGGGCTTCCTATGATGTCAATGTCGAAGAGTTCTACATCAGCGACAAGTACAAGGAACTCCTTAGACTAATCCTTTGTGATATTATCCATGTCTTCATTTGTTAGCTTGTAGTACGGCTGTAACTCTTCCTTGCTCCCATCTCTATGCGTAGTGATGTAAATGAAATGTGGATCTATGTGGAACTTGGCTAATAGTATGTACTAGTGCAAGGTGCGTAGTGTCATGCATATAAATGATTCAACGGAAACCTTTAGTTGATGATAGTATGCATGAAACACAACATTGGAATGTCATTGCTTCTTCATATCATTGGTGTACCACAAGGTTGAGAACCTAGCGGCCAACGACTCTGATAGTTCGATCTCCGGGAAGGTGGATCCTTCAGGCATTTTCCAAGCGACAAATGCAATCAAAATGATCAGCCAGCTGAAGTGGAATTCATATCCCAAATATTGATCTTCACGGAAATATTTCTCTAGTTCATCGATGAGGTAGCTTGCCCAGTTCATTTGCATGCCATCCACACATTTTCCTGCGAGGTCCACCATGAACCCAGTGACCTGTGTGGGGCAGTTCTTTCTTATGATCTTTCCAGCTATGATTTGGCATGCGAGGCGCACTGTGCCATCCTAGATAGAGGCTACCTTGTAACCTTTATTTCCTTTTTTGACTTCTACGTAAGCTTCCTTTATGCATTGTGCCAGAGAGCGCTTTGAGGCCTTCCCTGGATAAAACTGTTGAGGGTCAGGTCCCTTCATGATTAAGCCTATAATCTGATGGATCAACACCAGATCCATAGTAATCCTATGGTCTAGCCACAGGTATCCATTATGATAAAATGACAAGAGGAGTTTAACGCAAGTGTTAACCTCCTGGTGATGGCCAAAATGGGGAATCTTCATCACATTCAACACAATGGACTATGCCAGCCCCTTAAGCCATGGCTGTGAGATGAGGCGAGGCTTCTTCCCACTTGACTTCGTCAAGTAGCGGTGAGGTGCTAGAATAACATATTTCTTCCTGTCACCTAGATTGAAGTTGATGTTCTTCAGCAACAAGATCTGTCCTAGCTGACTCCCAACTACGCGTATTCCCTTCAGAATGTACACGGTGAACAGAGTGTACTCATAGTCTCGTGGGATGTTGTCACGGTTAACTATTCCAGCCAAAGGTGGAATGTACTCGGGTAGGATCAACGATATCTTCTTCACATTAGGTAGATCACTGAGATGATTACTTTGCTTCTTAGTCACGAGGTTAACACGGCCAGAACAACGTCCAGTCGAAGGGGAATCCTGTAGTCACCTAGTCAACGATGCTTGTAAACCTTCAGATAACATTCTATCAGACATTAGCTTCTCGAGGAACTCCTCGATAGACTTCTCTAATGGATGGTGAGGTCTAGCTTCAGATAACACAATTTGACACAATCAATTCTCTTCTTGGCTTAGTTAATCATGGGTAGCAAAAGGTGGTCCTGGCGTAGCGACCAACAAGTTAAATAAGTGGGGCCTCGTAATGGATTCTTCCAATGGCCAATAGATGCCTTCATCAATGTAAATCTGTACGTTATGGCGCGGTCTCAATGTCCCAAAAGCGGTCGATCTACCCATAAATGTGTTTTCTAACCATTCCAGAGTGTCTTTCTAACGGTCGGGGCACCTCCAACAGTCATATAGCTTCACCAGGGAAAATTCCCATTATGCCCGATTCTGTTGTTCCGACAAGGTTAAAATATTGCGAACCTTCTTCCTGCAAGGTTCCAGTCTTCAAAGTCTTCCATCTATTCTCTATGGCTTCTTGTAGCTTTTCCAACTTAGCTTTCTTTTTATTGATCTTCCTTGCCTTCTTTCCTGTGATCTGAGTCTCTCTAACTGTTTCTCGAATCATCATTCCATTCTTATTCTTGTCTTCCTTTACTGTAGTGGCTTCGCACTACTGATTTTACTTCAAAGGATCCGAAGTTAATATCCCTTCTCTTAATACTTCCTGGGTGGGTATTCTTATTTCTTGAATGGATAGGTCCTTCAAAACATCTTGCATTCTTTCAACCTTGACAACTAATTCTCTTTCATTTTGTCCCTCCTACGTTGTTACTTTGTTTTGTTGCTTCGACTTATCCTCTCGTTCTTCTATTAGTCTGTCTATTTTTCTGGCTATGAAATCCCTTAGTTCTTGATTTGTATTTTTTGTAACTTCTTCCTCTACTTTCCTTCTTATCTGATCCCTCTCAGTCCAAGTATTTCCTAAAAAAAGTGGGAAAGGGGCGGTGTTCTAACAAACTTAATTTCTTCAATTTCCTCTTCTGTCGATGTTCCATGAACAATAATAGGTACATTAGTAACTCTTCCACATAGGGTTATCATCTTTCATTTAAACAGGCCTATCCTTCCCAATGAAGGTACCATAGTAGGCTTTCCCCAAAGTTCCCAAGTTTCTTCTGTCATAATATTCACTTGTGTTTCCTCATCCAAGACACAGTTTATGTCGAAGTCTTCTGTTCTTGTACTTATGCATTGTTTTACTTTCAGGATCTGTGGTAATATGACATCTTTGTGAACATCCATTGTTTCTTTCAGCTGTAATAATGTAGTTTGAGCTTTCTCTGATTCTTTCTCTAACATTCCCTTAGTCTATTGACTTTATTCATAGTTTTCTTGTCTCATGTTCATCCTTTCAACTTTAGCAATCATCCTTGGACAATCCTCAACCTCATGACCAATAATATTACAACAAAGACAAATAGGGCCTGCGCCAGGGCATTCCTTAGCAAGATGTATTGTTCTTTTGCAATTATAGCACAATGTCAATCCTCTTTTTCTCTTGTATGTTCCCCAACTTCTTATGTACTGCGCACTAGGATCACAGTGTTGGACCTGCAATCTACAAAAACAATTTTTAGGTTCCTTCATCCACTTATTAGTCCAAAAATTCTTTCTATGCATAGGAATAATATACCTTTCTTCATTTCCATTAAATTTACTCAGATCAACTCTTTATTTCAACTACGTCCTAGCCTTCAAACTAGGACAAAACATATTAAAAATACTTAAATTCATGATTTCGAAACAAAAATTTTCACTTATATTTATCTTATCAAAGCACAAAGAGTTACCTTTCTTAAGATATTACCTCTTTTCTTCAGATCATATTTCTTTCTTAGCACAGATCTTCACAAGTCAAGTAGAGTACTGTGCACTTAGCAACATATCTACACACAAAGCTTCTCTTTTCTTTACTTCAGTTCCCAACAATCATAGTTTCATGTCCCGACAACGAAACCATTTGTTGGCATAGGGGAATACCCAGGGTTCAATGCTTCAACAACAAACCAAAAAAACCCTAACTACGGCCCTTTCGGAAACACCTACGGAGCAAGAAAAGTCTCACCCGAGGTAGAAGCAGGGGGGGTTACAGGACGCAGATGTTTATAGCTGAGATGGGACACAGATCTGTGATAACAACACTTCGTTGAGTATTCTATTAACACTTAGAATATGACATGCATTAGTTCATTAGCTTTATTAACATCGCAGAAAAAACCCAAATATAGATCGATGCAGTAATAGTAAATGATCATATATCCTGATCACCTAGCACTGAGTTAGATCTAACATTCAATTATATTTAACACAAGTAAAGCACTAAGCATCAACAGATCTATCTATCATACATAATAATCAAGGCACTGAGCAGATTCATAACATAAACAACACAACACAAGGAAAACCAAAGACACAAGATATACGTGGTTCACCCCAGTGTGGGGCTATGTCCACCAAATTCTTCGTCTTCTTTATTATTCATCAATCTCTTACATTCAGTGACTCCTGTGAACTAATCCATAGAGTCAATCTTCGCATAGGACAAGAGATCTGTGCACTGAGCACCAGATCCTCCTTCCAAACTAGGTCAAGGCAATAAGCCAACTTCTCTATTGAGCACAAAGCCTTAATACATAAACATTCTATTGCACAAAGCAGCTCAAAACTACTTTCACTTAGCCACTACCCACTACTACCTCTTCTACAATACATTCTTACTTATTTATACTTTTTCCATCCCTTACAATAAGGACTAATCATGGGACGACATCTCATAACCCATTACAAAAACCCTAGAAAACCCCTTACTGGGTCCACATAGCCCGCAAAATCATTGAGATCCACGATCTCAGCTCCACCCTGGTGCTCCTTCCTTGATAAATGTGTCGAAGTTCCAAAGTGGTCCAAAACCTGACCAAGGTTTTCTCAAAACTTGGTCGAGGGCCAACAATTTCTACCAATTCTATTTTTCGGCCTCTAGAACGAGTGGTTTGGGATCTAGCCACACTTGATAGGCTAAATAAATTGGAAAAAAAGTGGGCTCGAGCCATTAACTTCTGGTTTTCTTGGTTGAAGGAAGGGTATATCATTGAACTTGTTTTGGAGTACACTGATTCTTTCAACGAGGTTGAAAGAAAGTTTGTAGAAGGTCCTAGGAAACACATGCTGGAATAAATCTCACTTTGGATACAGATGTTGTTCATGGAGAAGAGGGTGTTTTGCATGGAGAAGAGGGTGTTGTGCATGGAGCCTAATAGGATGGCTGAGTAAACCCCCCTAGTGTTGAGGGGGTAAAAATATGAAGGAAAAGTTAAAGAGGATATGGATCTATTGAGGAGGATCCAAATGTTGTTGAAATGAGGCAAGAAATGGAATGGACCCAAAGGAGTAAAGGAGAGAGAAATAAGAAAGATATGGAAGTAGAGTTGAGTTGAGAAGGAAATCATAGAAAAGAGATGGAAATAAGTTAGCTAGGGGATCACAACAAGGAGTCAAGTAAAGGATGAAGAGAAAGGAGACTACACTAGGAGGAAGTGTGAAAGTGTGTGTTCTTCCAGAAAGGAGCACATATGAGGATAGGCCTGTGAAGAGGCAAAACATTGAGAGTAGTGTGTTCAGTGGGGATACCGGTAGTAGTGGTGGTGGTGGTGGTATCAAGAGGGGCCTCAAAGATCAATTCTAAGACACTTGGCTATTGGAGAGTGCCACAACCTCAAAGGAATGTGAGGCACAAAGTAGAGGCTTAAGAGAAGAAGATGAAGATGGAGGCTCCCCAAGTGGTGGGGGATGGGAATTGGTGATAGTAGATGGTATTGTGCAGCTAAAAGTAGGAAAATCTTTCGGTCTCCTCACAAGGAATGTCAAAATAACATTGAATTACCCCTCCTTTGAACCCCCCCTTGAACATTTATAATAAAGAAGAAATAAAAATAGATCACAAGGTGATTGGAGTAGAGGAAATAGTAAAAGGAGATAGAATAGAAGAGATGAGTGAAGAATAAGGAGAAGTCAGTGCTACTTCACCAGCAAGGATATTAGTGTTGGGAATCTCGATAACCAATAGTCATATCGGAGGAGCTAGTTCGAGCCTGAGGATGGAAAATCAAGATAGTACCTTGAGGTTACCCATGTTCCATGGAATAAGTAAATATGATTTGGAATGACATTGGTTCATGTGAAAAGCAATATATTATGTGAAGAGGATCACCGATGAAACAAAAAATATTAGACATCTAGAAACCACATTCAAGGATATATCCTTCATGTGGTACATGAAGTACAATTCCACTACGCCAACGCTACAAGCAAGGTCCTTGATATAGATCAAGCGATATCTACTTAGGGAATTATAGAAACGTAATTTAGAGTCTTAGTGTATTAAATAAATCAAGGATATTAAGCAAAAACAAGGAGAAATTATGTGGGATTATAACCAATGGTTCAAGATTTTGTTGGATAGGTGGACATTCCAAATTTAGGATGTACAACACCGAGAATGGTTTATTGTGGGGTTGCTTCCCCATATCTGAGTCCCACTCACCTAGAAGAAGCTGATGATGTAGGAAAAAATAGTGGAAATTTCCATGTGCTCAGAGGCTACACTAGGAGGGGCATAAACATCGACAGGATTGGTACACGTGCAGTCACACTTGGCCAATATGATGATGCAGTTGCAATACATGGCTAAGACAAAATCCATGCATGGGTACATATGTTGTACCACTTGTTGATTGGAGGGGAATCACAGGGACAAGTTACTTGTAATTGGAAAGTATGTGGCGATGGGAGCGCCAAGTCCATTCTCAACTAGGCCACAGGTAGAGTGGTGCGATATCTACATATAGTGGGGTCATGTGCCACGTCATTGTTCTAATTTGGAGAAGTATTGTTAGACACATCATACTTCATTCTGTGAATTATATAAATCCATGGGACATGATGTCAAAAACTATTGATCACTCTAGTTGATGCAAGAAAATACCCATGATGCATTCTAGGTACAAGAAGAACAGACGGGTGGTGATTTTAGTGGTGTTGAGAGAGACGAATACCAAGAATATCCCAGAGGTGGATATGGGTGTGGTCGCAGACGCAGATATGGAGGAGGGGGAGGCAAACCCCCCACTTGTTTCAATTTTGGTGAGATTGTTCATGTATCAAGGATTTGTACCAAACATCGTGTTCTTTTTTAATACTGTTACATCCTAGAGCATGTCATAGAGGACTATACTGAATTACTGAAAAAGTGGGAAGAAAATAAAACACATTGCAACATGGTGCATGTGGAGCCACACGAGAATAAGAAAACAGATGAGGAAGTTGATGTCTAGTTTATAACCCAATGAGTGAAGAAATAAAGGGAATTCGTGTAGGAATATATATCAGGTTAAAACATGGAGGGGAATATCATAAAGGTAGCACAACCCCCTCCTAAGTTCAATGTTTCCCAACAAAAACAGTTTCTACGCAACGTGTAGAGAGCCATGGAAGAAAAAATAGCATGCAGAGAGCTACACCACACAACAAAAATATCACTTGAGGAGGGATGGATCAATGAATAAGTGAATAAAGAGACATAGAGTTCACTTGAAGAGGCCTAGATCCTTGAATTGGTACATGGTAGCACACAAATTTCATTGAAAGAGGCTCGCACCTAGGAAGAGCTAGAGTGCACGAAACAAAGATCATTGGAGGAAGTTTGTATGCACAAGGAGATGCAATGCACAACAAAGAGGTCATTGGAAGAAGCATGTATACAAGAATTTCCATGAGATGCTGAGAAAAGAGTGATTAAGGAATAATTCCTTGAGGATTTGAAGTGTACAACGTGCAAAGAGGCATTGCACGACTTGGTTCGCAAGATGGAAATTGAATATCAAGTAAGTAATTTCTTACATTGTTTCTTAATATTTATCAATGATACTGATGGTGTGAGGAAGTTAACACATATGATAGCCACTTGTATGGTGAAGGAGCTTCTAGATAGGACTATATCATCTCCCCTACCAGAAAGGGAGGTGCGTCAAGTTAGAAAGTAGAAATGCATTGGAAGAGAATTCAAGATGACAACTAAGCTTGGTGGTTATGACATGGATGGTGTTATGTTGGACCTGGGTTCCGACGTGAACATTTTACTGAAGAATTTCTGGGATTTGAAAGGAAAGTCGAGTCTAGTTTGGTCACCCATCCAACTGTCATTGGAAAATCAATACAAGATCTATCCTATAGGTCTACTGAAGAAAGTTGAGGTGAATATAGAAGGGGTGATTAAAATGTTAAGTTTGAGGTCATAGATATTATGGATGACTCCAATCACTACCTTGTGTTTCTATCATTGACTGGTCCTTTGACAATAATGTGATGCTAAATTTGAAGAAGAGGAAGATGTCATTTGATATGGACACCCTACGCATTGTCACCCCTCTAGATATGAATGCAGGAGACAAGTACAATGAGCCAATGGATGAGCATGTGTGTAGATTTGTAATTGATAACATCTATAAGATCATTGGGAGTAGGGAGGATTACATCAACCCCACTGAAGATAGAGAGTTATGTTGGTGGAGAGTGAGGTCATATGAAACTGATTCTAAAGAAGCCACGGATAGATGGAAACATAAACTATATGAAGTATCAAAAAGGAGGTTCACACATATTGTTGGAACACGTATAATTTTAAGCTTTTGAACTTTAGATTTTTCCTCTTAGGAATAAAAATTTTACCCAAAAAAGAAAAAAACTTAGAGAATTTCCCTTCTTAAAATAAATCCAAGGGTCATTGTTCTCAGTAAGGTCCTTCGTCGATGAGTTACTCTAAGTTGATCGAACGATTCTAATGATCACTGAAGTATCAAAGCACCGAAGTATTGAATATTACAAAAAGTAAAAAGTGTTTTAAAGAGTTAATAAAACATTTAAATAACTTTAATTAATCATGATTAAGTATTAATAAATTATTCTAGGAATTCGGCCTTCGAAGGATTTAAATCATACTACATCCAAAATTTCCGAACTCCAAACCACCGAAGTACTTAAGGATAACTCAATGTTTAAAACGTGACTAATTGAAACATAAAAGTGATTAATAAGAGATTAACTTCTCCTTGAATTTGGCCTTCGGGAGATTTCTTCCCTCTTACATTCAAAACCTCTGAACGCCGAACTGCCGAATTTTTAATGACGCTTATGATTAGATAAAGTTAACAATTTGAATAAATTGTTATTTTACAGGTAATAATTCCATCTTAATTTTTAATAATCTCTCTTTAAACAGATCTATACGAAGACCTATAGATTTTATAAATCTCTTCGAATTTAAAAATCATTTTACCATTTACAATTAACAGTTTTTCATTCAGTGAAGAGCTTACAGAATTCTCTTGTTATAGGAAGGATCATCTTATTTCCTTAAGGATTATAGCACCACAAAAAGTTGTATGGAAGTTTGATGGATCAAATTTCAGAATCTAGCGAAATGCTAAACCAGTTTGGAAGCCCGATAAACTAGGAAAGGGACCAAATATGGCAGGGAAGGGCTAAATTGAAAAAATGAGAAGCAAATAAGATTATACAGAGAAGAAGGAAATGGGAACAAGAATGTGTAGACCAAAAACCTTTGAAGTGTTAAATTTCAGGAGTGTTAGATCCGCCAACATGCATCCTCAACCTTCAATGGTTCAGATTTACTTTGGGCTTCAACCAGTTCTTTATCCAATGCTTCACTTCACAAACCTTCCGGACTGCTAAGTCTCTGAAGTGAGAGATCTCGCGCTGTGTTTCCTTTTTATTTGGATGACTCAGATTTACTTTGGAATTCTAGGCTTCGTGTGTTCTGAGATGCATAAATTCATAAGCCTTCTAGAGTGTTAAGTCTCTAAAGTGAGAGATATAGCGCTGTGTGTTCTTTTGATTTGGACAACTGAGATTTACTTTAGAACTCTGGGCTTCAGGCATTCCGAGATGCATAGCACCACAACTCTTCCGGTGTGATAAGTATCTAAAGTGCAAGATCTCTTTCCATGTGTCCACTTCAATCAATGGTCCAGATGAACTCTGGGCTTCGAGCCTTCAGGATTTCTTTACTCAGCACTTCTTGCTTCCTCCCAGAGTACGAGATAGCCGAATATAGGGGTTGTCTGACACGTGTCCCTTTCTCGAATCGATGAAAAAGAATTTCACAAAGTTCACTTTGTCTTCTATACATGTGACCGAGAGCTGTGACCTCATCTTAAACTTTGGGTGCTTATCTCACTTTGCGAGATAGACAGTCGTGTTTTAATGAACCATGGAGATCAACGGTCGAGAGCGATTGTGGGGGGCAAAGTTGTGTAGGGTTTAATTTTAAAGGATGGTCCCACAATCTAAACCGTAGTTTTCTCTCTGGGGTACATGGCATCACCAAGTGCATTGCGAGACGAAAGGTGGGTTACCTCAAAACCACTTCCTCGCACTCCCATAAAGCATAAAAGTATAAAGGGACTTTAGGTCATTTGTTTTAGTCGATTATTATTTGACGTTGGACCATTAGAATCCTGACTCAGCATCTGTCCTTCACCCACTCTACCTTTCACCCTCCAGCCTATCATGCCCTCCACACATCACTTATCTCGTCTATGCCTACCACCTACATTCTCACATCCACTCATCCCACCTCCTTATTGGAGACTTGTCCCCAAGTCATCCCATTCATGAATAATTTCTCTTCTTTGTAAATATTAGCCATCCCATAACAAGCCAACGCTGTGCTACCTGTCTAATTACCACCCCCATATCTTCAACTGCAATTATTTATCCTAGTAAACACATTATAAGGGACAAATGGAAACAAAATCAGATGGAAAAGACAATAAGCTAATGATTGTGGTGACCCTAATGGACATGTGCACCCAGTTCAAATAACAAAGGAAGATGAGTGAATCTACGAGCAAATGAAGGGACAGATTAAGCACCAACACATCAAATAAAAACTCAACAATATTTGCATGTTGTTATTTCTTTCGGATTGTATTCTATTTTTAAGAAGATATTGTGGGAAGTCCAACGGTTTTCAGTTGAGACAATTTTTGTATAAATAGATATATTTTAGATCTATTCGACGCTGCTTCTTGCCAAATGTAAAAGAGAAACTTTTTTGAATATTAATACAAGTGCAGACAGAGATTCTAAGTTTCGTTCAATTTGAGTTATGTGTTTCCTTTGTGTTTCTATTTATCTGAATTCCTTTCTGTAGTTATTCAAGAGTGAATGATTACAATTTAGTAGTACATCTATTGTGATCATAATATACCAGAAGTTCATTCAGTAACAACTTTTCCTCTGTTATTACTGTGAGTAAAACAAGACCTGTGATATGTGTGAATTACTACATTTTTATCTCTTTCAAGGGTGCATCTTCTAGTTCTCTTCTACTGCAAACAAGGTGAGACTTATGTTGGCAAATATTGAACAAGAAACGAATGCGTATTGATGATTGTTGTCTTTGATGGCAACAACAGAAATCGCAGGATGTGCAGAATTTGGGGATTTGGACGAAAAAGCACAGGAGGAACAACCTTGAAGAAAACATGCGCATTGAAGAATACGCGCGCAGTAGAAGTTTACAGAGAAGAAGGAAGATGGTGACTGTCAGATCTCATCCAAATTTCCCGAAAGAACCAGGAACGTCAGATCAGACCGAAGCTGTGAGGGAGATATACCATCGGGAAAAGCCAAAGTGAAATCCCGATTGAATCTGGACCGTCAAATCCAGAAAGGATCAGGACCGTTGATCACATCTCTGTACGAATCGGGGTTCGGGACTTTGAAATGTCTTTTTCACTCGACGATGAAAACCCCGAAATC
>JASDQU010306947.1:115085-134947 GCA_032191745.1 Picea mariana | reverse complement strand
GTGGGTGCTTGAACACAGGAAGTTGTAGCTTCCATCTGGTTGCAGCCAGAGAAACCAGGGTGGCAGGGTGGTGCTAGGGAGAACAGATGTTCTCTGTTATGCAGGTTGTAGCCTGTGTAACTGGAAGTTGGTGCTTCCATCCAGTTGGTGCTGGAATACTCAGGGAGTAGGTGCTAGAAAAACCAGAGAGTTGGAGCTCTCAAACAAGTTGCAGCTTGTAAAACAGAGGTAGCAGCCTCACGTTGAGTTGGTGCTCAATTATAGATGATGTACAGAACTGAAAAAGACTGCCTATCATTTCGAAGAAGAAGAGTTTTTCTCCCTTTATGGGTTTCCTCGTGAAAATCTGTCTCTGTGTTTATTTTATGTGTGACTGATGATTTTTACTCTTACTTTCCATATGCTGTATGTTGCTTGATAACACATGAAGAAATATTAATAATTGTTAAGAAGGTGTAAAAAAAAAAAATGTTTAAGTTTATATACAACTGATTCACCCCCCCCTCTCAGTTGTATTAGTATTTTCAACAACTTATCTGTAATTGATACATGACTTTGTTTTAACAATTTTGTAAGTATTTTCTACATCATTTGACATTATAATTGCAACTCAGATAATGAGATATAGCCTTTGTATTGTCTTATCATTAATTTCATTTAAAGATTATTTCTCAGAAAACTAAAGGTAGAAAAAGAACTCATGAAACAATTTCATTTAAAACCTGTGATGCCTGACATTATTATTTGAGCCTTAGAATCAGTCTCAGGAACAACATCTTTTTGGCGCTGTTTCCGGGGATGAGAAACAAAATCATTTTTCCCTGGGAGAACAACAAAGTTAAATTTTGCTCTTTGATGGTGAACAAAGATTGAATACGTGGAAAGTTTCATTTTTCACCTGGGGGCTCCATTGTAGGCGAAGATGGCCTTCGGTCGAAAGAATACCAGGAAAAACCTAGACGAAAAGCAAACTACACCAGTTTCAGATCCCGAAAAGTTGTTGAAACCAAAGGGATATCTGAGCCAAACTTCTGCATCAATAGGTAAGATCTATCAGCCTAGAGTTACACAAGTTAATATTAAGGTTTTCGTTGAAGAACTTAGTCTTAAAGAAAAATCTAAACCAGTTCTTTCTACAGAAGCATCAATAAGTAAGTCTTAAGTTAAACCAAAAACTCCAGAAATAATTATTCCTGAAATAAAATTTGATATTGACCAGACCATCCCTATTTCATTGATAGATACTTTTACCAGTGAAAATAAATAATCCATTTCAATCCCTACTATCATTAGTACATAGTCAATTATTTCTCTTCCTGACGTAAAAGTTTATGTCTCCAAAAACCCTGTAGGTTATTTTTTATACTCAGATTCATCCCCTATTACTTCTCCTATCTATACATCAGGTAAACCTGAGGAACCAACATCAAGTTTTCCTTTTCTCCCTAATATAGATATTCCATATTCTCACAATCATTTCCATGACCTTCATTCACACCATCCCAAAGTAGTCAAAATATCACTAGATCATTCTTTTGAAGTTTTTGATAATCTCCTATTTAGTCCTCAAATTTTGTCCCCTAGACTTTCAATGGTCGATGTTGGAGGTGTTGGTGCTAGAGGTGAAGCAGCTAGTGGACAAGATAAACCCCCTATGATCTTTTCCAAGTTCACTGCTAGATATGATCCCTTAGTTCTTCCTATTGTCCTACATGATTTACTTGAAAATTACATGAAGTGCCTCCCTAAATTCATGGGAGAAGGGGATTTAACAGCAACATAACATATAGCCTTTTTCGATCAATTTTCTAATATTCTCGGTATTGAGCACAAGGATGTTTATACGAGATTATTAGTACAAACCTTTGAAGGACAGGTAAGAACTTGGTTTAGAGGACTTCCAGTAGGTTCTATACAATCATATAATGATTTTGAAACTTCCTTCATAATGAAATGGTGTGAGAAACAAGATCATCTATATTACCTAACCAAATTCGAAGCCTTCAAAAATAAAACTTCTAAATCATTCCTAGAATTTATCCAAATATTTAATAATATTTATCACAAAATCCCAGCCGAGGTTAAACCTTCTCAACTAGCTGCAAAAGTCACTTTTGCAGGGGCTTTTGATTCTGATTTCGCTCTACTTTAGAGAGAAATAAGATCCACTACTTTAGCAGGGATGCAAGATGATGCTATAGAGATTGAATCAAATATGATGGCATCCAAAAAGTTGAAAACTAAAGTTGATATGGGAACAAGAGAACCCAAGCGTTTTAAAGAACATGCAGGTCCCTCTGGATCTTGAAAGTCTGCAGAGGAAAAAATGGATGAGATGGAAAAAATTATTAAATATTTATCGAACAAAATTTCTAAGATGGAAATAGAAAATGCCAAACCTGAACCATATGTCAGAAATCAATTCAGGAGAAATCCCAGCCCTTAGATACAACAAAGACAAATAAAAAATGATTAACAAAATATTCAAGCTCCTTTTAAAACTGAGAATTTCATACAGAGAGATGAGGAGCAAGATTATGATGAATTAGGTGAAGAACTAAACAACCTCAGTGATGATGATGTCGAGCCTCACCTAACCAAACAATATTATGAGAAATCCTTGGATTTGGAATCTTTGTTTAATGATGATGAAAATATCAACAATTTGGGAGACTCTACATATAGAGGCCTCGTTGATTCAATAATGGTCGAACTTCAACATAAATATGATTTAATTCAAAGAGAAAAAAGTTCTACAAATATTGCACCAAAAAATATTTTATCACGAAACAAAGAAAATGAGGTAACAATTACAAAACCATCAACTGAAATGCAAGCTACCTGAATAAAGCAAGTTGAAACAAAAGCAGTACAGACTAAGAAGCCAGAAAATACAGAAGCTGAAATTCAGACTAGGGAAAGTGAAAAAACAATTGGAACTTTCAATTTAGATAATGAACTTAATGAAATTAAAATTCCAATACCTTTGTTTGAACTAGCTAGGAACCCAATCTATAAAAAACAAATTGCTAAAGAAATACATTTTTTTGATGCTGAAAGTCAAGCTGATGTTATCAATTTGCAGGATGAAAAACCTACAATCATGTTCAGACCACACATTGAAAAAAAAAAGATTATGTTGCTCCTTTCTATATTACATTGACTGTGCACGATCATTTACTTCACAATTGTATGTTAGACTCAAGAGATTCACATAATTTAATGCCTAATATTATCATGGAAAATTTGGGCCTTGAAATTACCAGACCTTATCAATATTTATATTCATTTGATTCTAGAAAAGTTAAGTGTCTAGGTATGATTAAAGATTTAGTTGTAAACCTTGCTCAGGTTCTTGTGAAAAGTATTCTCATGGATGTGGTTTTTGCTGACCTTCAAAGAATGGAATGATTCTATACAGATCTTGGGGTGCCAAGCTAGGAGGATTGGTTCAGCTGGACATGACCTACGCTACAATTCCAGTTTTTGGTGGACAATTTACTCGACTATACAGAGAAACTAGACTGGCGTATACTATAAGTGGCCCTCAAAACCCCAAAAAATGCCAAGTTTATGTTGCTGATCAATATTTAGGAAATTTATTATTATCTATAGATGACATGATCCAGGTGGATATCGATGGCCACCCACCTTTTCCAACTGGATCAAAACAGTTTTCTGGCAATTTTGGCAATTTTCTATTTTTAGCAGTTTTCAGTTCTGGAGCTGTTTTGAGGCCCTAAACAATGTTTTTTGGGAAAAAAAAATTTCAATATGGAATTTCCTTCGATATTTCACCTAAAATGAATCTCCTCGATGATACCTTTCCAATGAGATATCATGCGTCTAAAATGGATATCGTATGCAAAATTTACGACCCCGAGAAATTGATGTACTAACTTACCCAAACGGGGCCCACATGACTTTTGGTGCTTCATCTCCTAGGGTTAGGTTTTTGGATGTATATGTTTTTTTAAATTCCTGCTTATTGCAAAAAGGCCTTCAGATCCTCATTGTAATCATCTTCTTGTGAATGCGAGTAGCCATCACATCTCTTCTCAGAGATAAGCTGGCACCATTCTAGCGAGTCTTTCACTCTATATTTTACAGTCTCTGTACATTTATTTCATTAATAGAAATCATGTATTACTATATATTTGTGTTTATGGTTGCATCTCTCATACATTTCTGTTATATTATTGGATATCCGTGATATCTCTGTGCATTTATTTATTATATCTCCTCTCTCTTTTCGTACCGAAAATAATTCGGATCAATGGTATCAGTGTAGGTTGCTCTTGATCGTTTTTCAGTGCATGTCCTCGACGAGGTCCAAGTATAGCAAGTTGGGTCTTGAGCTTGTCTCTCTTGAAGACAATCGATCTCACACACCCAATAAACCCTCAATGGCGGAAGAAAAGAAAAACGATGGAGCAGATGATCCTATAAGTCTATTGCTTGAGCAAGCTCTCACGTGAGAGAGGGATGAAATGATGGAGAATTTTTCCCACATCCTTCAATGCTTCCCGATAGAATCAGGTGCATCTTCATCAAGAAACCACTTTGGAGGCACCTCTCCTTTTAAGGTACAAGTCAATTTTGATATTCCTATATTTGAAGGTCAGATAGATGCGAATGCCCTAGATAAATGGATAAATCTGTTAGAAGGTTATTTCTCTGTTCACAATTTTTCCGACAGAGAAAAGATCACCTTCATGCTCCTTAAGGCTCTCCCCCATGTCAAACATTGGTGGGAAACATACTGGTAGAAGAGTTCCACAGAGGAGTCTAGAATATATGGGGTTGAGCACACTTGGGATTTTTTTGTGGATGCGGTAAAGGAACAATATTACCCTGTTGGCAACTATGAGGACGAGTACATGAGATGGACCACACTGCGGAAAGAGAGGAGCCAAGAAGTGTCAGAGTTCACCAATACCTTCCATAACTTGTGCACCAAGATGGGTATTAAAGACTTTGAACGACATTTGGTTCTGAAATACTATGGGGCTCTACACAGATACATCCAAATTGAAATGGATTTTTTGGACATCTCATCACTCGGTGATGCCTATCGATATGCTGTTAAAATTGAGCAGAAATTTAAGCACTAGAACAAATGAGAGTTCGGGTCTGCAAATCCGCAACAACCAAAGTATGACAAAGATAGCCCTAACAAATAGTCTCCCAAAAATTAGTCCAAGCCACAGGAAAATAAGGGTCACGGGAAGACAAAGAAGGACACTAGAAAATGGTGTGATTTCCACAAAATCCCCTGGCACAACACCGATGAATTTTTCTCAAAACATTCATTATGGATGAGATCAAATACAAGGAACCAAACCCTGATTTAGAATCTGTTTCTGAAAATATTGGTAAAGGAAAAATCATTGACGCAGACCCCACTGCTATTGTCGTGACCGCAACAATTCAACCAGAAGAACTAACAGATCCTGAAGAGGGGGAGCACATTTTTCATTTATATATTTGGGTGAAGGGGACCCCACTGCATTTTATTATTGATAGTGGAAGCTATAAGAACCTCATCTCAACAGAGGTTGTCAAACAGTTGGGATTATCGACAACAACAAACCCGTAGCCATACAACATCGGGTGGCTTCGCTAAGGACGAGATCTTCATTTCAACCAACAATGTTGATTGTCATATGGCATCCAACCCTTCGAGGATGAGGTATTATGTGATATTTCCCAACTGGATGTCTGTGATGTTCTCTTGGGCCAACCATATATCTGGAGACGCCATGTTGTTTATGAGTATCGACCTTGTAGTTTCATTGTTACTTTGGGGGGTCATCTCTACATAATACTAGAGGTAGTTCCAACTATTGTTCCACCTAAAAAGTTTCGCAAGGTAGTATCTCATATTGCAAAATTCATTTTCTTCACAATCTGTTCAAAAGGAGAATAGAAGGACACTGCAACCACTAAAGCCTCTCCACATACACCTTCTATCCAACAAAAGAAGGTCGACAAGGTTGCAACAAACTGTAAAGATTCCTTATGCACATTTTCCTCTCATGTAGCTCAACTTATTGAAAAACCTCATCCTCAATAGGTTCGTGACATACTTCCACAAACTGAGCAGTGCGACGTCTCCAACAAGGCAAGCAACTCACCAAGATTCAGATTCAGAAAACACTTTTTCCTCTCCCTCGGGCACTCAACACAATGAAGACCATTTCTTCCTAAGGAGGTATAATTAATCCAGGTGTATATCGATGGCCACCCACCTTTTCCAACTAGCTCAAAACAATTTTCTGGCAATTTTGGTAATTTACTATTTTTAGCAGTTTTCACTTACGGAGTCATTTTGAGGCCCTAAACGATGTTTTTTGGGAAAACATGTTTGAAATATGGAAGTTACTTTGATATTTCACCTAAAATGAATCTCCTCAACAATACCTTTCCAACGGGATATCATGCGCCTAAAACGAATATCGCATGCAAAAGTTACGACCCCGGGAAGTTGATGTACTAACTTACCTAAATGGGGCCCACATGACTTTTGGCTCTTCATCTCCTAGGGTTAGGTTTTTGGATGTTTAGGTTTTTTGACATTCCTTCTTATTGTTAAAAGGCCTTCAGAGCCTCATTGTAATCATCTTCTTGCAAATGCGAGTAGCCGTCACATCTCTTCTCAGAGATAAGTTGGCACCATTCTAGCAAGTCTTTCACTTTGTATTTTTACAGTCTCTGTACATTTATTTCATTAATAGAAATCATGTATTACTGTATATCTGTGTTTATGGTTCCATATATGATACATTTATGTTATATTATTGGATATCCACGATATCTCTGTGCATTTATTTATTATATCTCCTCTCTCATTTCATACCGAAAATAATCTGGATCATGACGATTTTGAAGAATGCATAGAAAAAGAAAATAAAAAAATAGAATTCTCAAAGAAAAATATAAATGTTAGAGAAGGAATGTGGAAAATATTCTTTGATGGTGCTTCATCCTATGAAGGAGTGGGGGCTGGATTTTTATTTGTGGCACCGGGTGATGAATATGTCATTCCTTTCTCTTATAGATTACAATGGGATGTCGATTATACCAATAATGTTTGTGAATATGAAGATTTAGTTTTAGGATTAATAGCTGCAAGAAAAATAAAAATCGAATATTTGATAGTTTATGGTGATGCTGAGCTCATTGTAAAACAAATAAAACAACAATACCAAGCTAAGCATTTGAGATTGATATCGTATAGAAATTATTCCTGGGATATGATAGAGAATTTATTCTAGTTATTTAATATTCACTCTATTCCCAGAATGCAAAATCAACAAGCTGATTCTTTAGCCAAAGTTGTTGCGACTTTCGTACCACCTACTATTTTGAAGCCAATGTATCATATTGAGATGAGGCATAGACCTTCGATTCCAAATAATGTTCAAAATGGCAAGAATTTGAAGATGACGAACAAATCAAGTAGTTCCTGGAAATGGTAGATGATTTTTTTTAGACCCAGATAGATCAAGAAAATTAGAATGATCCTGCTTGGATTATGCAGGAAGGAGAGAACTCAGAAAAGTTCCAATATAAAATTGCAAATCACCTCATGCTCTTACTTAAAAACAATCAGATTCTGAGAGGTATTATCCCTCTGGAAAGATTATTTGACCAAGATGATATACCTTTAAACTCTGCTTTGCAACCTCAACCCGAAGAAGTTGAAGATTTTAATGTAGGAACTAATGAAAATCCCAAAATGGTCAAAATATCAAAATATATTCCAACACAAATAAAGGGTAAATACGTTGAGTTACTTAAACAATATAAAGATGTTTTTGCATGGTATTATGATGATTTAAAAACTTATGATACTTATTTATCGAACACAATATCCCCTTAAAGCACAACATTAAGACTTTCAAGTAGAAGCTTAGACAGATAAACCTGATTCTTCTACCAGTTATAGAAAAGGAGGTTAAAAAGCTCCTTGATGAAAAAATCATTGTTCCCCTCAGATACTCGGAATGGGTGGCCAATTTGGTCCCTCTTAGAAAGAAGAATGATGAAATAATACTGTGTTGATTTTAGGAACTTAAATCGGTCTTCTCTTAAAGATAACTACCCGCTCCCAAAAATGGACCATGTTTTAGAGAAGGTAGTAGGGGCTAAAACATTTTCTATGATTGATGGTTTCTCAGGATATAATCAGATTGTTGTTCATGAATATGATAGAGAAAAGACTACATTTACTACCCCATGGGGAACTTTTATGTATGATAAAATGTCTTTTCGGTTAATGAATGCAAAAGCAAGTTTCCAGAGAGCAATGGATATCGCATTTGTCGGTGAGAGAGATAAGTTTGTTTTTATTTATCTAGACGATCTGATAGTTTTTTCCAATTCTGATGCAGAACATTTGGTGCACCTCAGACAAACTTTTGAAAAATGCAGAAAATTTGGTTTGTCTCTTAACCCCAAAAAGTCACACTTTTCTATGAAGGAAGGTAAACTCTTAGGTCATATAGTTTCAAAACATGGAATCAAGGTTGATCCTAAACGAGTTGATCCTATTGAACTGTTTAATATTCATATAAATAGAAAAGAGATTCAATCTTTTTTAGGTAAGATCAATTTTTTGAGGAGATTTATTCCTAACTTTGCTGAAATAATCAAATTGATTACAGATGTGTTAAAAAAGGACAACAAAGTAAAATGGACAGCAGAATCCAAAGAATCTTTCGAGCGTGTTAAGAAATCTATAGGAGAAGCACCAGTATTAGTAAGTCCAGACTATACAAAATAATTCTTAATCTTCTCCTAACATACTGTTGCAACAGTTCTCCTTCAAAAGAATGAGAAAGGATTCGAACAACCAATAGCCTTTTTCAGCAAAAGCCTCAGGGATGTAGAGCCAGGATATGATATTCTTGAAAAACAAGCTTATGCAATGGTGAAGGCTCTCAAGGATTTCATAACATATGTCTTGCACTCCAAAATAATCTCTTATGTACCAATTAAAGATATCTTGGTTCAGCCAGACAATGATGGAAGAAGAGATAGATATTTGGATAAAATTCAAGAGTTTGATTTAGAAGTGAAACCAACCAAACTAGTGAAAGGTCAAGGTCTGGAAAGGTTGTTAGCATCATCAAATTTCAGAGTGCTTGGGATAAATAACTTCAAATCACACAATTCTCTTCTAGATATAGATGAAATTGACAATCAAGAACCTACGATTCAAATTGAGGATAAGTTTTCCTCCTCCGCTTGGTACAATGATATTGTTACATAGCTCCTTACTCTTCAATTCCCAAATGACATGACTCCTTCTAAAGAAAGAACTTTAAAGTTACATGTAATTAAATATTTCATTATTGATGGAAAGCTATACTAGAAAGACCCTTTGGGTTTCTTGTTATGTTTCCTGATAGAATCTGAAACAGAAGGTGTCATTGGCGAATTTCATGAAGGAGCATGTGGAGGAAATCATGTCTGGAGAGCAATAGCTTACAAAATTTTAAGGGCAGGATATTATTGGAAAAAATTATTTAATGATGTAAATACAAGGGTCAGAGCTTGCAATTCATGCCAACTATTTGTTGGTAAGCAAAATATTCTTGCCTTACCTTTAATTCTAGTAAAAGATGAAGCTCCTTTCCAACAATGGGGCCTAGAATTCATTGGAGAATTTCATCCACAATTGAGTACTCAACATATATGGATTCTAACCGCTACTGATTATTTTACGAAATGGGTTGAAGCCATTCCAACTCAGAATGCTATAGATTCAGTAGTGATAAAAATTTTGGAAGAAGACATCCTAGCAAGATTTGGTTGTCTTAGAAAAATAGTTATCGATAAAGCTCAAGCTTTTAAATCTATTGAAATGATCAATTTATGTTAGAAATACAAATATTATTTTAGGTCATTCTACAACTTATTATCCTCGGGAAAATGGGTTGGATGAATCATATAACAAGATTCTGATGACTATAATCAAGAAAGTTTTGAAAGAAAACAAAAAATCTTGGCATACACACTTAAAATATGCCTTATGGGCAAACCAAATTGGCACAAAGAAATCTATAGGTATGTCTACTTTTCAATTATTTTATGGTACCGATGTTATTATTCCTATTAATGTTGCTTTTCCTGTAATGAAACTATGGAAGGATGCAAATGAAGAGCCAAATGATGTTACTATAAGAATGAATCAACTCATCGAATTTCAACATAACAAAGTAACTGGATGATAAGCTTAAAAAATATCAGGATAATATGAAAGGCATTTTTGATAAAAAAGATAAAGATAGGGAGTTTCTTCCTTGCGATTTAGTTTTAAAATGGGAATCTAGAAAGGAAGATGTGGGGAAACATGGAAAATTCGATCATCTATGGTTTGGACCATTCAAAATTGCAACTGTTGAGGGAAAAAAACTCATTCTCACTGGAAAATCTTAATGGAGAAATTTTTGATGCTCTTATCAATGGGATTTATTTAAAACATTTCATGTAGTAGTCACCTTTTAGAATTCCATTGTATGTATCGGATTGGACTGACATTGGCATTTTAATTTTCAATTTTTTCTTTTCTTTTTGTAAATTACCCAAGTCATTTGATCATTTGTTGTAAATATTTTCAATAAATTTATGATTGCTTGACATCATTAAAATGAAAAATAAAAACATCTGTATCACATATCATCTCTATTCTACAAGATTATCTGATATTTTGTATTTCATTTCATTTGCAGAATAGATCTTTTTGAATAGGAGATGAGGCTAAATAAAACCTCGACACTCGTCTTTCAAGCATTTGATTTCTCTAAACACTGGTGATAAATAAATAATCTTCCTTGCTGAAATTTCAAAAGGGAAATAAGGTATGAGTCCCTACTCTTCTTATAGTTCAAATAAAATTTAAAAATTCTTTTCAAAATAAATGTGAAGGAGGTTTTTCTCATGGTAATATTATCACCTGACCTAAAAATCAGAGATGTATAAAATTATAACTTGAAGATCATGCTGATAAATTCTAAATCCATCTCCGAAATGGAAATAAAAATAATAATAAATAAGCTCGAAGGAAGTCTGAACTAAAGACACAGACTCGTGAAGGATTAGGATTTTTTTTTTTTCAGATCCTCTAAATCTTTGATTTGGTTATTTTTACTTACCCCCATAATTTTATCCATTTCAGATTTTTTTTTCCTTTCTCCTCCTTTTAGTCTTCATAGAAATAATGAAACTTACCTTGACTCTGAAAACTTAAAAACGTATTTTCAAAACAAGATTAGGCGAAAATATTTATATTCCTTTGATTTTAATTGAAAAAGGATGTGTAGGTTAATCTTGATAATTTTAGCTCTGCTATCAGACTTTAAACTAACTAATTCACTCAAGGTTGACCCCTAAAAAATTCAAAATTCCCAAAAATTACTCCTATAGGTGAAGGTGTATTGAAAATTGGAAGAAAATTAGTTTCAGAGTATTCTTAAAACTGTTGACAGACCTTATTTTCATTCTAAATATTTTAAACAGATGCCATCCCTTGTATGTTACATACAAATTGATTGCCTCGACTTCAAAATATTAAAATATAAGACAGATGGTGAAAGGAAATTCATAATTTTATTTCCCCCATATTGTCCAAAGGAGATGATGAAAGGAAATTCATATATTGATTTCCCTCATCTTAGCAAAACACAATTTTGTTAATTGAAGTGGTGAATGGAAATTCAATGGGAGAAGTAGATAACTTCACTGGGGTATTGAACAGGCTCACTGGCAGTGAAGCAATATCTATGATATATGTAAGGCTATCATACATATCTATATATCATACTTTGTTATTTAATTCTCTTTCTGATAATTTTTTACATCCTAAACCAACTAGGGATTCCCCAAATAAATATGTTACATCTACTTAACCTTGAAGTGAACAAAGTCGATCGAAGTTGATATTTTAGTTAAAATTATTTTGATATCTTAAACAATTATGAAATCAATTTTAAGAAAAAAAAATTTTTAGTAGCCCAACTTGAGATAAATCATTAAGTATGTTTTGGGGATTTTTGGACTTGGATAATATCATTTTTTTATGTATGGTTAATTCTTAAATAAAATTGGAAAATGTTTTTCAAAAATAAATAATGACTCCATTTCCCCAATAAAGGCACTTGGTCTACTATTATTTCATGCCTCATAGGGAGCCACAATCCCTAGATGGAGCCTATGTTGGAACACGTATAATTTTAATCTTTTGAACTTTAGATTTTTCCTCTTAGGAATAAAAATTTTACCCCCAAAAGAAAAAAACTTAGAGAATTGCCTTTTTTAAAATAAAATGAAGGGTCGTTGTTCTTAGTAAGGTCATTCATCGATGATTTACTCTAAGTTGATCGAATGGTTGTAATGATCTCTGAAGTATCAAAGAGTCGAAGTAATGAATATTACGAAAAGTAAAATGTGTTTTAAATAGTTAATAAAACATTAAAAAAACTTTAATTAATCAGGATTAAGTATTAATAAATTATTCTGGTAATTCAACCTTCAAATGATTTCTATCATACTACATCGAAAATTCCCGAATGTCAAACCACCGAAGTACTTAAGGATAACTCAATGTTTAAAAAATGATTAATTGAAACATAAAAGTGATTAATAAGAGATTAACTTCTCCGTGAATTTGGCCTTCGGGAGATTTCTTCCCTCTTACATTCAAAACCTTCGAACGTCGAACCGTTGAATTGTTACTGACATTTATGATTAGCTAAAGTTAACAATTTGAATAAATTGTGATTTGACAGGTAATAAATTCCATCAGACTTTTTAATAATCTCTCTTTAAACAGATCTATACGAAGATCGATAGATTTTATAAAGATCTTCGAATTTAAAAATCATTTTACCATTTACAATTAATATCTTTTCATTCAGTGAAGAGCTTACATACTTCTCTTGTTACAAGCATGCTAATATTATTTCCTTAAGGATTATGGTACCAAAAAAATTTTGCAAGGAAGCTTGATGGATTAGATTTCAGAATCTAGCGAAATGATAAACTAGTTTGGAAGCCTAATAAACTAGGAAAGGGACCAAATATTGGAGGGAAGGGATAAATTGACATAATGAGAAGAAAAAAAGATAATACAAAGAAGACAGAAATGGGAACAATAATGTGTAGACCAAAAACCTCCAAAGTGTTAAATTTTTGGAGTGTCATATCTACAAACAAGCATCCTCAACCTTTAATGGTTCAAAATTACTTCAGGCTTCGACCAATTCTTTCTCCAATGCTTCACTTCACAAACTTTCCAGAGTGCTAAGTCTCTGAAGTGAGAGATATGGCGTTGAAAGTCCTTTTGATTTGGATGATTGAGATTTACTTTGGAACTCTGGGCTTCAAGCGTTTCGAGATGCATAACTTCACAAGCCTTCTGGAGTGCTAAGTCTCCAAAGTGAAAGATCTGGTGCCATATGTCCTTTTGATTTGGACGGTTGAGACTTACTTCAGAACTCTAGGCTTTGGGCGTTCTGAGATGAATAACACCAAAAAACTTCCGAAGTGCTAAGTCTCTAAGGTGCAGGACCTCCTACTATGTGTCCACTTTGATCAATGGTCCAGAGGAACTCCTAGCTTCAGGCCTTCGGGAGTTCTTTACTCAGCACTACTTGCTTCCTCCCAGAGTACAAGATATCTAAATACGGGTATCGTCTCACACTTTTCCCCTTATTGAATCGACATACAATAATTGCTTGAAGTTCTCTTTGTGTTCTCTACATGTGACCGAGAGTTGTGACCTCGGCTTAACCTTTGGGCACTTATCTCACTTTGCAAGATCGACATTCGTGTTTTAATGAACCGTGGAGATCAGCGGCCGAGAGCGATTATGGGGGGTGAAGTTGTGCAGGGTTTAATTTGGAAGGGCGATCCTGCAATATAAACTACAGGGGTATGTGGCATCACCAGGTGCATTGCAAGACGAAAGGAGGGTTACCTCAAAACCACTTCCTCGCACCCCCGCAAACCAGAAAAGTATAAGGGGACTTTAGGTCATTTGTTTTATTCGATTATTATTTGACTCTAGACCATTAGAATCTTGACTCAACATTTGTCGTCTACCCACTCTACTTTTCACCCTTCAGCCTGCCACGCCCTCCACACATCACTTACCTCGTCTATCCCTACCACCTACAATCTCACATCAACTCATCCCACATCCTTATTGGACACTTGTCCCCACGTCATCCCATTTGTGAACAATTTCTCTTCTTCGTAATTTTAATCCATCCCATAATGAGCCAATGCTGAGATACCTTCCCAATTACCACCCTCATATCTTCAAATTCAATTATTTATCCCAGTAAACACATTCGAAGGGACAAATTGCAACGAAATCAGATGGCAAAGACAATAAGACAATGATTGTGGTGGCATTAATGGACATGTGTACCCAGTTCAAAGAACAAAGGAATATGAGTGCATCTGTGAGAAAATGAAGGGACATATGAAGTGCCAACACATCAAATCAAAACTCAACAATATTTTCATGTTGTTATTTCTTTAGGACTGTATTGTATTTTTAGGCAGATATTGTGGGAAGTCCAACAATTTTCAATTGAGACAATTTTTGTATAAATAGATAGATTTTAGATCTATTCGAGGTTTCTTCTTTCTGAATGTAAAAAATATTTTTTTTTTAATATTAATACAAGTGCAGAGAAAGATTCTAAGTTTCGTTCAATTTGAGTTATGTGTTTCCTCTGTATTCCATTTCTCTGAATTTCTTTCTGTAGTTCTTGAAGAGTGAATGATTACAATTTAGTACTACATCTATTGTGATCACAATATACCAGAAGTTGATTCAGTAATAGATTTTCCTCTATTATTACTGTGAGTAAAACAAGACCTGTGATCTGTGTGAATTACTGCATTTTTATCTCTTTTCAAGGGTGCAGCTTCTACTTCTCTTCCACTGCAAACAAGGTGAGCTTTATTTGTAATTGATACCTGACTTTGTTTTAACAATTTTGTAAGTATTTTCTACATCATTTGACATTATAATTGCGAGTCAGATAACGAGATACCGCCTTTGTACTACTTTATCATTAGTTTCATTTAAAGATTATTTCTCAGAAAACCGAAGGTAGAAAAAACACTCATAAAAACATTTCATTTAAAACCATTTATGCCTGACAATATTCTTTGAGCCTTAGAATCAATCTCAGGAACAACACATATCACTGCCAAAGTGTGCGAGGAGGAATTTGGATCCTATAAGTATGATAGGTCAAATCCGGTGGATGCATTTCTAGCCTGGATATAACACATTCTCAAACACCACCGGGTTCACGCTCTCGATACTATACTCATAGGAATATCAGTGCAATGGTGGGCCGCACATTGAGAACCTTATTTAGAATGGGAAATAGTTGAAGCATAAATGTGGGAAATATTCAGATAGGGGGTAGATATCAATTGATACACATTCCCTTGTGAAAGATAATGGATAACTAAGTAGTGATGAAACATGTGCAGTCAATATATGAATGCCCAACACATACTGCTAAAAAAACACCCTATACCCTCAGGTCCTTAGTCCTCCACTGGGAAAGTATCAATACCAAGTGTGTAGGGAATGTACATGGATACCCCATCAATACCTACTGAAGAAACATTCCCTAAACTACTCTTACCCAACCCCATTAAGAAAATAGACGAGTTCAAAATAATTCCAGAGTAGTTTTTTAACCAATGGATACTACCAAAATCGGTCGAGCCTAGTATAGTGTCTTAGGTCGAGTGTTGTGACAGGTAGTTATACCATGTCAAATTCATCTAATTTTAGGAATATGGTTTGTTTAATGATGCTGACAACGCGACGATTTTCCCGATTCAGAATAAAGAACGAGTTAAGTACATGGACTGAAAGAAATATTGGAATTAAGACTACAATAATTGATCACCATCCAACATGATGAATCTAGCAACTAATATGGAACATGGTATTGACCAAATCGAGGAAAATATGAGACAATAACTCCACATTCAAGGAAATACAAGCATAATTATGGTTTCAATCTCTTAAGAAGGAGTAAGGAATTCCACTTCCTTATTTCTTCCCTCCATCCAGAGAATTATATTTCACTCCCATGTTCATAAGTAATTCGCAGACATAGGTATCCTCTTTTTCCTATGGAATTCTAGTCTGGTTGTCACCATCTATGGTATAGTATCTTCTAGAAAAATCCACGCACAACCAAATTATAAGGCCATGAAGGAACAACCCATTCCAGATCTAGTGCTACCATATGTTGTACCATTTGAAGGTTGGTTATTTGGGAAGTTGTCCCTACTTAAATATCTTGATTACAATGTTAGGGATCCCCACCAATTCCCTGAGGTACAGTCAAACAGATACACATAGGTCGTTGAAATAGCAAATGGAACTGATAGAGTATTGATGTAGGAGTGGGTGATATCTCTAAAGAAATATGGTCATTCAGTCATGTGTTCATTTCCTCATCAAATTACATTAGGGATACCTATGCTAGACTAGCCCTATCTAGTAGATCATAACATTATACAAATAATTTATGACCTTGCCAATTCCGATGAAGACCCGATGGATAGTCTCATAGCAAGGGATGCCCCGCAAGAGGAGGTATATTCTAAATTTGACACAAGTAGGGGAAAGTGAAGGGTTTTAATCCCCGAAATTAATAATGCGATGATAAGGTTTTCTACACAACTTCTTGCATGCATTCTCATTCACAAGTGTAGGAAGGGATAATGTACTACAAGGGTCATCCTCATGGCATAACAATGCATCAATGGGATTCAAATGGCCTGGGCTCTCCACTTGTTCAAGGATTTCATCATTGACTATCTGAACATTCAGGATCAAGGGAAACAATTCCACTATAGTTGTGTCATCCTATTACTAGGTATGGTTCTATGGAGACCACTAGATTTGAAATCAGTATGGAATATCCCCCATTATTTCTTTCTCCGTGGTTCTTACCACTTCAAAATTCCAATAATGTTGAGGTCCACACGATGGTCACCAAATCCTTCTGCCAATGATACACACAGTTGACCGTCAGCTCCTTTGAGAGGGTTTTCATACTGACACATATCTTCTATATGTATTCCCATTATCTTCATTTTAAGTGTAACTTCAATAAATTTCTAATCTCTCCCCATGCAGCCACAAGAAATCTGATAGATGAGCTCCCCTTCTACATTATGAAAAAGGGATATTATGGATGGAGTTGCAAACTAACCAATCAACTACCATCCTCCCTTCTCGTAGGTACAAGATGAATTTTAGATAATAACAAAGAAACTTCAAGAAAATAGTAGGTTCATGGTTGTTTCCTGGAAACATGAAAAAGAAAAGGCATCCAAGAAGCATGAGTCTCCCCTTTCAAATGAATGCATACATAACATTGGTGGACCGAACATAGATGTTGTGGCTACCAAAAAGTGAAAGCGCAGATCAAAAACTCAAGACACCATTCATATTGATATTGTCTCTAGCCCAGAGGGGGATCAATCATCCCCACCCTGTGTGAATCTTATTGAAGACAAAGTTTTGTTTCCCCCAGCCCAATCAACTGTCAGGTCTAGCTCCAACAAATTCTAGGACACCTCAAATCAAGTAGATATTGACTCCCCAACCCAGATCCGAAAAATAGCCAAACCGATGAAGGAGATTCAAGCACAGTTGGCCAAACAACGAGTGTTCGAAAGTAACATGGTAATAAAGGTGTAAACTCTAGGCCAACAACTGGTTGTAACCTCACCACTAGAATCTCCACCCCAACACCTCAAGATATCGATGCTCATGGAACGAGCCAACATAGATTTCTCATTGTATATATGCTTTCCATGATCCCATCCGACTTGGCCTAGAAAGAACTCAACCTATCACATGTCCGCACTACCAAAATACAAGGCTTTATCACCATGATGATCTAAGGGTTGGGGGATAAAAATCACAATCTCACCCAAGATCAATCCCAATTACGACTTCAACTTGGTTAGGAAGTATCCAATCATGTAGCCACCATATCCCAACTACAAGAAGAATCATGTGCATGGTAAGAACTTGAAGTTGCTTTCCAAAAGTTACATGCATTTCATATTACTGAAGTGGTTGCACATACAGAAACTAAGGGTCAATATGAGGCCATGCTAGCTAGTCACACCAATTTCTTGACTTCTTTGGATGAGGCCTACTCACAGGTTTGTCAACATGAGAAGTTTCATCCATAAATTCTGACCCTGTAGAAAATTAGAGAAATTGTCGAATGTATTCATGTTATGAAATATCATAATATAGAACTTCATGTATGGGTTCAATAGTTAACACCCAAGGACAAAAAAGTACAGTGACATATTGTGAAAATAGAAGGAGTTTTCCACGATGGCCAAAGTCGATCCCATGATTTTTCAAAGTTGGTCAATCACAACTTTAATTTGTGGAACCATTTATAGAGTCCCCTAGAACTGACTGTTATCCATGATAGATTTAACACAACTGAGGTTGAGGTTGCACAAAAAAAGAGAGAACTATACTATTTTCCTCATGGGAAGCATGCTACTGTGATGATAGAAATTGCAACAAATACAAAAGAGACCATTGTAGGCCAAGTTGAGAAACAAAGTATATCAGAAATCATCAATTTGGAGGATGATAAGGCCTTGATATTGTTCATGTGACGTTCATAAGCATAGTTTGTTGCCGCCCCCCTTATTGAGAAAATCAACACAATGACCTTGACAATTCCTCAGATCACAAAAACCAAGGTTGATGTAGATGTTTATATTAATCAGAATCTTCAAGGATACCTTAGTGAGCCTGAGTGTCAATTCAAAGAGTTTGTGCAAAAACTCAAGGCCACAAATTTTTCATTGAGACGRTCATTCCATGAGGCAATTGGCTCAAGGATGAGCCAAGTAATAGTGGTGGGGGCCTGTTGGCACCCAAACATTTTGGCTTGATATAGTGTGCATGCATAAATGATGGTGTGTGTTCCCATTCATGTTTTGTGTGCACCCAAGCTAATGCGTGAGGAATGAGAAGAAACACAYATTGGAACAAGTTTTGATATTGTTCTCCAAGTCCAAGGTCTACAAAATACACATCAATCTAAGTTTTAGATGTGCCCCAGAAATCAAGAAGATGCATGGCGCTAGAATCAAGAAATGAATTATCAAGAAATATTCCCAAATGATTATTTTCCATAGMACAACAAAATGTGGAGTGGACAAAAGATGAGTTGGAAAGGAAGTTAATATTTCCTCGATTCCAGAAAGGATACATGGAATGCAGGAAGGTGGAAGAAGCATGCAAGGTTATTATTCAATATAGAAAGTGGAGAAAAATTGAAAGTGACAGAGCTCCAGAGCCAAGAAGGATATAAAAGGAAGCAAAGTTGACAAAGGATAGGTTCTTTTTTTTGTTGTTGTGGTAGTTGAGTTGATTCACTAGGTCATTATTTTAGTCTATTGTCTAAGAGCTCTCTCTAAGCCTATGTAGTATTGTAATTTTGCAATGATTCTGATTGTAATTTTGAGTCCATCATATGTTTTAGGTATGAAAGGATGCAGATGGCATAATGTATTGTCATTCTGGGAGATTATCCAAAGGGACATGTGACTAAGTTGTTGTTATATCTGATTTTCTTAATGTATACATGGTTTTGAAGGAATGAAGAATATAATAAAGTTGTAGTGATTTTGATCTATCATATGATAGTCATGTGGTATTTGGATATGTGTGTGTATTATTTTTTCATATTAAGAACAATGAGTTTTAATCTATGGAATGTATGAATATCATCTCGGATGTATCTCTGTGTGTTTAA
>JASDQU010306947.1:67681-115065 GCA_032191745.1 Picea mariana | reverse complement strand
ATACATGGTTTTGAAGGAATGAAGAATATAATAAAGTTGTAGTGATTTTGATCTATCATATGATAGTCATGTGGTATTTGGATATGTGTGTGTATTATTTTTTCATATTAAGAACAATGAGTTTTAATCTATGGAATGTATGAATATCATCTCGGATGTATCTCTGTGTGTTTAACCCATCATCCATGACTTCTAGTAGGGAAAACCCCCCTATGGACTACACTAAGGTTCAGAATGTAGGTAGATCACAACTGTTTAAAAGTCTCCTACTTTTCTAACTACCTTGAACATACCCCAGACATATGCATGAAAGACAAAGTGAGAAGGATCGGGTAACTATACCTTTTACTCCACGTCCGGTGTCTATCCTCTCGCGCTTGATAGCTCCGCTAACTGCAAGCCTCCTCCAAAGGCTTACCTACATTCACAAACAGATAAACAAGAAACTACAAGCATGTATCTCATATATAAATCATGGGTTATATGTTAGAATAAAGAATAAATAAAATGCAAACATTAGACACATCATATTTCGGGATAGGAAAAGTACTTCTTTTATTGATATCATAATGTTTACTTACAACAAGGTCGATGACTGCTCCACAAACCTGGTTTGAGCTCCTCTTCACCAAGCTCCAACTGCGCCTCCACGTATCTTTCTCCTCTCAACCTCTCTCTAGGGAAATGGAATAGGCTTATGATGGAGGAAAAAGGGAAAAATGGGAAATTCTGAGGCAAATCTCACAAGGTGGCTACAATTTCTTGGGGCAAGGAGGGGATGTGAAATGGATAGAGTTTCATTGTTCTTATGCTTGTCTTACTAATGAGGCCCCAACACCTCATTTTATATGACAAAAGGATGGTTATTCGGTTGGGTGATGGGCTATAGGTGGTGTATCAGTTGGGAAACTAACCAATAGCCCGTAATCTCAATGAATTCCTTGCAACTTTTTAATTTTTGCAACTTTTGCGAGTATAACCGGGTTGTAGTAGTGCAGCTAGCGTATGTACATGAGGTTGATTGGTGCAACAAGTGTACCTACATGGGAAGTAATGGTGCAGGGGGCATACATCTTCCAAAATACTGTTTTTAAGAAGAGAAACTTAGTATGGCTTGGAAAAAATGGCAAGAAAGAGGGCCTGATGTCAGGTATGCATGTGTAGAGAAAATTAGGGTTATAACATATGCCCCCTAATGTGTAAGGTCAGAAGAGAATCTGATGGCCTAAATACATTACAAATATTCACCAACGTATGAAGCGAGTGAGCCTGGGACCAGAGTTCGAGAGGTGCCATCTGCAAAAATAACAATTGTCTCTCTGAGGCAGGCATACCCATGGTCGGGATGAAATAAATCATGGCTTCCAATCAAATACACTGCATGTCCATGTCATATAACTATATAAAGTGTAGACGTGAGCAATACACAGTGGATCTACATCTCAAACTAAAATATATACGAGTATAGTATCCATCTTCAAGAAGCCAACGACGCTTGATGGCTGGAGATGAGGCCTTCAGAGCTCAAGCAACAACTTCAATATCTTAAAAACTCAGATAGGAGTGTAGTGTGAGTGTACGAATTCACTAACTAGAGGTCTTCGATGGATCATCGGGAAAAGACAAGAGGATCTCGATGATTAAACATAGAATTTCATTGATTTCGAACAAGGACTTGATTGGAATTTCGAGATGGTCGGGCATGAGGTCAAGAGACAAACTGCAGAAAGGACAACTCAAGTTGGGTAAAAATTCCCTTGGACAGTAACACGACAGATGATCAGATTCAGGAAACATGACATTGACATAAGTTCATGATGCAGGTGGCAACACAAACTCTCCATGTGTTTGGAAGAATAATCAAACAGAGGAGGACACAACTCTATGTAGCGAGAACAACTTCCTAAGGTCATATTAGATACCAAATCTTGACAAACAAACATAAGAATGTGCTTTGTTCAAGGGCAACTCATTGTGCTGCCATAAAAAGAAAATATATTTCTCGTCCTCTTTTTGGGTTTTTTTTTTTGTCTTTTTCAATATTTTTAAAGAGCTTGAAAAAGAATACAATAATGCCACATTACAAAGGAGGAACGAGTGTCACAATCATACTAGTTCCAAGCACAAGGAACATACTAATGCTCAGAGAAAGGAGAAATGTGCTGGAAAAGGACACTCGGGAAAATTCTTGCATGGGTCAAGGTGTCAAGATGTAGAGGCAAAGTGCTACAAGGATTGTGTATAAGGCATGCTTCAAAGGTTCAGTTGAGAGCAACATGGAGCTGGAATTAGGCCAAATACGCAGAGATGAAAATGTGATGAATAAGACACAATGAAAACACCCTTCAATGTAATTTTAATGATCCTAGAGAAGGTAAGCTTGGTAGTTTTTTCACATTTAGAGACTCTGAAAAAGCATAAAAGAAGACTCCACTAGGGTACCTTTTTCAAAGGTAGTCTAGTTGGTTTGAAAAAAGGGTAAAATAGCATCAAAAAGACGTCTATTCAAAATGATTTTAACAAGTGTGACAAATACAAGATCGCTCGACAATCTTTTCAATTTTAAGGAGTCTGAAAAGAGATTAACTATGGACTCACAACCTTTTTCTAGATTTAGTCTCCTTAGCCCAAAAAAGTATAAAATCTACTTAGGAGAACTCTCTCGGCAAGACGAATCTCCCAAGATGTACGTTTTTCCTCCTTAATCTACAGGCCGGAAAAAGGGGTAAACTCATGCTAGTATATTTTTTTCTGGACCAATTTAATGAGTGTGAAAGAACAAGGTCGCTTGACGATCTTTTCAATTTTAAGGAGTCTGAAAAGAGATTAACTATGGACTTCGTAGGGGATGTTCTTCTGGACCATTTTAACGAGTGTGAAATAACAAGGTCACTCGATGATATTTTCAAATTTAGGGAGTCTTAAAAGAGATTAACTATGGACTCTGTGGGGGTTCCTTTTTCGTAAATTTAGTCCCTCAAGCTCGAAAAAGGGTTAAACTTATACCTGAGAATACTCCTCTGGTGAACCGAAGTTCCTAGAGTATACCTTTGTTTGTAAAATTGACCATCCTAACTGAAAAAGAGGTAAACTACCATCGGATAGACGTGCCTTCAAGTTTTAGTTTGGCGAGCATGAAGAACAATAAGATCGCTCAACAGTCATTTCATGTTTAGAGAGTCTGAAAAAGGCTAAAAGAAGACACATTTTTGGGAGTCCCAAGGGTGATGCCAAGAGTGATGACACATCAAACATATGAGGCTCAATCTCATAATCAGGACATGACTAACAAGGACTCCCGAGGCTAAAGTCATTAACGATGGCATGTACGCCAAAATGAAATAAGGATCTAACTAAGGCATCCATGTAGAGGTAGGATCTACCACTAAATTATGACACTTCTAAAGCAGCAATGATGGTTCAGTGTCACAGTTCAATGGGATCAATACTATGAAAAAGAGGAAAAGACAATGAGATGCAAAAAGTGGAGGTGGAATCCTAACTTATATGCAAAAAGTTGGAAGAAAAAACTTTTACCAAAGGACCTTTAAAAGTGACCCATCTCCCAAAAAGTTTTCCAAACCAAAAGTGAAGTTCATTGTAACATCCGATAAGAAACTCAAGAACCACGCTAAATGATTTTCAAGCTGGAAAAAATGACAAAAGGGTTCAAAAAATTGGCAAAAAGGCCAAAAAAGTCTATAAATAGAAGCTGACAACTCATTTTCACCATTGCAAATTGAGAATTAACCAAAAAGTGAAAAATACCCCTTTGCTAAAAGAGTTGATTCTAGGAGATTCAAAGGACGAAACAAACTTCCACTCAGATCAAGTAAGTACAAATTCATCCCTCTTGCATTTCCATACTTCATTTATGTATTTCTTTTAGTTTTTTGGGGGGGGCATGCCTGCCTAAAAAATGACGGCCCTACATGTATGCGGGTTGTCTAAGGACAACCCATGTATGCCCTCGGGCAGAAAATAATCTTCCCACGTGCATATGTGGCTATGTCCAAGACAACCTGTGTACACCCTCAATAACATAGAAAAAATGAAAATGAAAGAGCTAACTCTCCCCTTG
Organism: Picea mariana; assembly: GCA_032191745.1. Classification (NCBI taxonomy): domain Eukaryota; kingdom Viridiplantae; phylum Streptophyta; class Pinopsida; order Pinales; family Pinaceae; genus Picea; species Picea mariana. The sequence continues at coordinate 110,984 of JASDQU010306947.1, read as the reverse complement.
AAATTGTCATGTAATAGGATGTATGTCCACTGGAGAGAGAGAGGGAGCATAAGGATATTGATATCTTGGTCGATGAGGACCCTGCGACTATGGCTGTATTGAAACAATGCGGGTTATGGAAGTTCTACCAGTGTCCATTCATGAGGGCACAACCCAGGCTGTTGAATTCCTTGGTGGATTATTAGCACCCTAAATCTAAGGTGTTTATGCTTGAGGGGCAGTCGTTGACTCCAATGACTGAGGATATATACTTTATGACTGGCCTCTCGAGGAGAGGGGAACTAGTCAACTTGCATTCATTTCCCCCTGGGCCCTACAACATTGTCAAGTTGATCAGAATGCATTGCAAGGCTGACACTGAGAAAGTAGGTTCTCAGGTGCCAATCCACAACATTACCAGCCTATCACTGAAGGTGATAGTTTTTATTATTGGGAGGATCACTGGATCTACAGCCTTACATCAGGCCTCCTGGCCGCACATGTATTGTGTGATGCAGTGCCTAAATGCACGAGTATTCAACTAGAGCATGACCATCCTTTACTACATGAAGATATAGCTCACCGAGTGTCGAGGGCGGAGTGACAAAAAATTTGGGTTTGGTACCATTTTATGTCCATTCTTCTTTGAGAGGGTACCCAACCTTATTCCACGAGAGACAGTGCGGGGGCATGTGGCCTCCTTCCCAGTAGTGAGTAGATGGACAACATTGCTACCACGAAAGGGGGGAGGAAGGACCATAGAGGCCTTTTGTGATAATTTTTTTGACTGATGGGGACGACATATTCTAGTGATAGAGGACTACCCCTACGCTAGAATCAACTTTTCCAGGGATCCGAACATGCCTGTACCTCTTGGATAAGAGCAAGGAGAGATAGGTACGGTTTTTTTTAAAGTTATTTATTTTTTAGTTTCTTTTTAATATATCATTTTTTATGTGAATCAGAGTATCTGACAACTATGTATTTGTTATGTACAGATGTGGGACCAGTGTATCCAACAGACTTCTCGAGGACCAGGCGACATCCTTGACTAGAGGTAGTACCAGTAGTAGCCACCAGACCAGCAACAATAGCAGGGGGACCTACATCCGGAGAGGTCGAGAGAATTTTGAGACGAGTGGAGAGGAACCTCACTGCGCTTACTCGTGCAGTTCCTATGGCCGATATCGAGGATCTCCCACCATCGATGCAACCTCATGTAGTTGGGGTGCCACGGACCTAGGTCCAACTCTTTCAGCATTTGGCGAATGTCGTTGTTCAATATGGCAGGGCCAACAAGCCCCATGCTTAGCTAGGATGGACCACTTACATGCCATGGGCACTCTTTTTGTATACTTTTTAGGGCATAATCCCCGTGATGTATACTGGATATGTATTTTTGAGGTGTTCACTCCCACCTATGTACTTTGAGACTTATNTATATATATATATATATATATATATAGATATAGATATATAGATATATATAGTTACATCTTTTATGTCTTATGGATCACATATTTACAAATGTATGTACATGTGTATGTGTGTGCAATATGCCAATCTAATACTTGATTAGCTAGAGTATCTGTCATTTGATTTAATCTCCTAGGAACATGGATATACGTAATGTAATCAAAGCAACGTTCTAAGAGATGTACCCTAAGTAATCGTTGGTGTAGAGTAGGATCATAAATGCGGTAAACCCCATTTACTGGGACACAACCAACTGAGAATCTAAGTAGACCCGAAGGTGAGAGATACCATGCGACAAAGCGTCATGAAGCAACTCTATCACTGTGTTGTATTCAGAGACATTGTTTGTGGTGTCACCTAAACATATACCTCCGGAAAATAGCAATTGGCCTTGATGCATGAAAATCACCCAAGTTGCAGAAGAAAGCCTCTGAATGTGTCGTCTAGCATCGTCCATGAACCCAACGAACACCTTTGATTCACTTGACATATGCCATAGTGAAAAATATGACATAAATAACGAAACGTCCATAAAAAAAAGAAGACAAAAAACTAATTGTATAGGAACTATACATATGTATAAGAAGTCACCCAGGCGACCAACCTACAAGTAATACTTCTTGAGGTAGAGCCCATTTCTAGGATCCTCCAAATAATTTCCCTCAAATTAAACCAAAAGATAAGTGCCCTTCTTTAAAACCTCCTTCACTATGAAAGGTTTGAACCACATGCGTTTGAACTTGCTTCCCCCAAGGGATCCTTATCTTGGTCATAGACCAGGACAAGGTCGCCTTCAGAGAAAATCTGAGGATGAACGGACTGATCATATTGACACTTGACCCATTGCTTGTGAGCCTCATTAGCCAAGGCTACATCACAACGTTTCTCATCCAGCTGCTCGAGATATAATAAGCGTTCCTCAAGATGTGAAGTGTATGGAAATAACTCTGCTGCCAACTTTAGAGATGGGATTTGACATTCTATTGGCAAGACTTCTTCTAGCCCATAAACGATTTGAAAATGTGAGAAACCAGTGGCAGTATTTACAGACATTTGGTAGGCCCATAATTTCGAGTACAACATCAAATTCCGATTTGACTTGGAAAAATTGATCTTTCGCTGCAGAATAGTCTTGAGGGACTTAATCACAGCTTCCACCTAACCATTCGCTTGTGGGTAGTAGGGTGATGAATTATCTTGCCTCAACCCAAGATTTGATGGTAACTTGGACATCATTTTGTTCTGAAACTGACTTCCATGGTCAGTGATAATCTCTTTCGGGATGTCAAACCTTGCTACTATTTGGTTAAAAATAAAGAGAGTTGCTATTTCACCATAATTGTTAAATGTTGGCATAGCCTTGACCCACTTTTTGAAGTAGACTACCACTACAATGATATAATGATGCCCCCTGGCTAAAGCCAGGTGGCATGTAGTATAATCAATCCCCCACTTGGTGAAGGGACCAACATAAATGACAGGAAACATGGGAGCATGATGTGCCCTCATCTTTCGAGAGAAGATATGACACAAGTGGCACTTCTTGACCGACTCAACACAATCCTTGATTAACGTAGTCCAAAATTAACCAGCTCGTAGAATATTTTGGGTTGTTTCCAACCCAGACAAATGACCGCCACATGCTCCAGTGTGGCAATCGTTAAGAATGAGTTTTTCTTCTTCATGAATGAGGCACCGACGAAGGATGAAGTCTACACCTCGATGATACAAAGTGTCATCGAGTATGAGATGGTTTCATGCCTCGTGGCATATACGTCGACTCTCATCAAGAGAAGCAAAGGCGGGGCACTTCAAAGTCTGGAGATAGACTATTATATCTCCATACCAGGGGTCCAAAGATGAAATCAGAAAAATATCTTCCTTAATCAGCGATTCTTCGGGCATAACATCACCTGATTTGACTAGAAATTCTGAGATAAGTTCCGCAAAGACCAATGACTTTTTGGATTTCACGGAAACAAAATCCAAGTAAAATTCTTGGAGGATAATAATCCATCTACTGAACTTTCCGGTAGTTACACGTTGTGTCAACATGTATTGGAACGGATTCACAATGACAATGACAATGGTATTGCAAAGTAGGATATAATGACACAACTGTTGGACAACATGCACTGCTACCAACACATTCTTCTCAACATGGGAGTAGTTGAGTTTCGATCCAACTATACCTCGGCTCGGGTAATAAATCACATGCTCTTCGAGCAGATCATCTTCTTGAACCAAAACCATACCAATGGTCAACTCTACGACGACCAAGTACAATAAGAAATATTTATATAATTGGGAGGCCAGAGCAGAGGGGAAGACATGAGAGTGTGTTTCAATTCTACAAAAGAGCATTGAGCGACTTCATCCCAATAGAAAGRGACTCMCTTTTTCAGTAAATGCATGAACCCTTTAGTGATATCGGCATAATTTGTGATAAAATGCCAAAGAAAGTTAGCTTTTCCATGTAAGCTTTGAAGCTAAGGGACTGTGCACGAGGGAGGCAACTGAACTATTACCTCAACCTTTAGAGGATCGACCATGATCCCTATTGTCAAAACTATGAAACCTAAAAGATGACCCGACGTCACGCAAAAACTGCAATTGTTAGTATTCAATTGAATCCAATAGTAGTGACATTGCTCAAAGATTAGTTAGAGGTGTGTGGATTGATTAGCTCTCTTACGAGATCGTGATGCTAAATCATCAAGATAAGCCTCAAGTATATGTTTAAGATCGTGGAAATCAAAAGACACGGCTCGTTGAAAAGTGGCTCCAACATTCTTCAGGACAAAAGGCATATTACGATAAGAAAATGTGCCCCATGGAAAGATAAAAGTTGTTTTATGATGGTATTCGAGTTTGATCTGAATCTAGTTATATCTTGAGAAACCATCCATGAATGAAAAGACCTCACAGCTTGTGCATTCATCAACAATCTGGTCAATGAATGGGGTGAGGAAATTATCCTTTGGAAAGGCCTTGTTCAATTCATGGAAGTCCATGCACACTCGAATCGTACTCTGTTTTCTATTAACAGGAACGGGATTTCACACCCATTGCATCAACTGAATGGGGTAGATGAAATCGGCTTTAAGCAGTTTCTCTACATCAGCCTTAATAGCTGCCGCTTTCTAAGGATTCACTARACGAAGCTTCTATCGGAATGGCTTGGCGTTAGAGTAAGTTGTTATCTCATGTTCAACGATACTTGGATCAAYTCCTAGAATTTCCTCATAAGACCAGGAACAAATGTCGCGCAATTCCTTAAATAAATCTGTATAGATCCGAATCTCTTTGGGGGAGCAATCCACTCCGACGAAGACATTCTCCACAACGCTAAGGGTTCTAGAGATGTCAATAGGTATCATTTCAGTGATAGTTTCCATATTACCCTTAGCATAAACTGTGTGCGTAGCCAACGGATTAACAGGACAAGACCTATCTCTAGTCATAGTCAACATGAATTCACCTACCTCTATTCTTCTTAACTCCGGGAGAAAGTAATATCTATGATGGATATTGTCCCAAGTTTTGTTTGGACCGATAAATGCCTCTATAATCACCTCATCAAAGGGAAAGAATAAGTCTAAAGAATTGGTAGTGGCGAGGGAACCTTGAGCCTAGATAGGCTCGAGAGTTGGATCTAACTCCTGTGCAGGAGTCAGATCGGGGTTGGTTGAAGCTTGCTGGACAATAGTGTACGCAAATTCTGTCACGGATAAGGGCATGGCCATGCGAGGATGCTCTGTCCCTTTCATCGGAGTCGATGGGGAAGGAAGAGTCCACGGGTCGTTAAAGTAAGTCATACAAAATAACCGAACTTGAAAAATATCAGCCCTGGGATGGTCAGGGAAAACCAATATGAGCTGGACATCGCCAGAAGGAAGCAGGTAATCGAAGGTACCCATCAAAGGTGGGAAAAAACTAACCTCTATGTTGATGATTTTGTGCTGAGGGTTATCAATCATCGGGACCATGGATGTCCTCGATGAAGGGTTAGGATATAAGAAGGACAAATGATCAATGGATAAGATCCGACCCTCGTGTGGAAACAACAAGACCCGAAAAACTGTGGTGACCACTGCATGCATAGAATAGGTCCAACTCCTTCCTAATAAAAGGTTGTAGTCAAGAGGTGCATCGACCACTTTAACTTCGATGCACACGGTCTTCCCTCCTAAGTGCACGAGGAAATAAGGGATGATACCATGTGGTCTAAAAGAATGACTGTCAAAAGCAGTAAGTAGAGTAGGTGATAGTGACAAAATGGGTTGGTCAATGGCCTTCCAACACACCAATGACATCATGCATGTTGAGGCGCCCTTATCAACCACCGTGCAGAATTTTTTTTGGGTAAAAGGTTTCGTGGTGTAATCCACTACTATCTAAAATGCAACGTGGTATGGGAGATGAGGTTTTAAGTCAATCATATCAAGCATGATCATTCTCAGATTAAAAATATCGACAGATCCTAAGGCATCTAACACATCCTTTCTCTGCGAAGGGAAGCTCTGGAGGACCTCCAGAGCGGACATCGCTCAACGAGTTTGTGACAAATCCTCCACCACAGAGTAGTTTGGGGCATCCCTCACATTCGGATTATGAAAATCTTTCTTGAATGCCCCTTTCGAGATGCGTGTCATTGTTTCTCCCATTGTCTTCTCAATCTGGAGAGGAACATATGGATTTACAACTTCTTTACCTTTTTCAACAGATTCCAACTTTTCGTAATCGTGTGCCCTAGTTGATATGAAAGCATCACCTTTCAACATGTAAACATTTGTGGCCGAGGAATTACTAGAATATGGAGGGGGTCCCTGACTTCCCCCATCCACACTCATAGAGGCTTGAGTCAAATTTTTCCCATGAGGAAATGGGTTCGTTAACATAATAGGCTATTGTTGCGCCAATAACTTCTTGACTTCCGTGAGTCAAGGGTACAGGTGAGTCAGGTGGTCTTCCGTGCAAAGGTTGCACTGATACTTTTCCTTTCTCTTCTTTGTGGTTTTTGGTGGGTTTCTTATCCCCCTTACCCTTCTTGTTTCATTTTTTTTTCTTTCCATTAAGATGATGGTTAGCCTTTGGGTTCATTGAATACACACTGTGTATGCCTGACATTTGAGTAGGGGGGGTAGTCAAACCGGAGGTCTGGCTGGCCACTGTCTGGTGTATTGACAATTGTTGCAATTGATTTGATAACTAATCAGTGGGATTTGATTATGTTGAACCAAATATACCATTGGCATGTGGTCCAAACTTGTGTCTGGCCTTGTCAAGAATGGACCATGGTGCATCTGGTAAAACCTCATAGAGTAAACTAGACTGAGAGTATATCAGTTCAAGCTATTGAGCTCTCATTATTTCCTCTTCCTCTGAAAACACTCCTGACATTGAAACATCCTTGGATAACTGAGGTACCAAAGACTTAAGGAACCACTCTAGCAGGAAAGCTAGAGGGACCGATACTTTTATAAAACTCTTCCGACGTCGCCATTCTCAGATGTGATCCGAGATATGATCGTCCTTTGTTTTCTCAAATTTGGCCAAAAATTTAGTGTCGAAATCATATCTCATAGGTAGTTGGAAATGGTTTAGGAAAACCATTTCCAAATCGCTAAAGTAAGAGTATCTTGAGTAGTCGAGCTCAATGTACCATTTCATGGCACTCCTGATAAGAGTGCGTTGAAATAGGTGAAAATGTATGGAGTCGTCTTGCAACGAGTTCGATGAGCACCATAGGTGAAAAGTAGTCACGTGATCACCTGGACCTTCATTAGGCTTACCTTCGAACTTCAGAATGTCCGAGAGAAACTTAGTCGGCATGGGAGGCCAACACGAATCGTGACAAATTGGGTTGTTTAACAACCTTGACAAGTCTAGAAAATGTAACGTCGCCAGAAACAGTAGTTTGGGTTGTTGAATATGTACAGGAAGAAAGGAGCCTAGAGTTTGATTAGCACCAGGCTGCCAGGAAAAGTTGGGTTGCATCCCAGGGTTCTGATAAATACCATGGCGTTGGCTAGTGTATGAATACTTTGTTTGTTGGGACATCATCGACTGATTCCCATAATTGGACGTTGAGGGTTGGGCGGGGATTGCTCCCTGCATTGTGTTCCAAATATTATGGAAAGGGTTTTCCCCTGTTGATCTAATGGGCATAGGTACTGAGCCTTTACTGGGGTTCCATTGACCATGGAATGGGTTTCCCCCGATCGACATCCCTGATGAGGGAATTGATCCCTGCCACGGATTCCAGAGTCCTTGTGAGGAGAAGACTCATGCATTTTCCCCTTGTGTAGGAATAGTACCCTGCACAGGATTCTGTTTTCCAAAACTAGGGTTTCCCTTGGCCGAGACAACAATGGACGAGAAAGCGTTATTACCAAATGCGCCAAACAAAAAGAATGACATTGAACCCACTGGTGTGGTGTAGGAAGAAGGTTCTAGACTACCTACTCCAAACAAGTTGTAGTTCATGTTCGGCCTGACGGGTTGTTGGGGAGCACCACTGAGTGAGGGGGCAAAGGAGGTATATGACCCCCACCGTAAGGGATAGCATTATAGGGGGATGAGGTGCCCCCCATGGACCCTTAAAAAGGAGCATTTGAGCTCCCTTCCTCCAGACCCATGATCTGTAGGGTGGAGTAGGTGAGGACATAGTTCGTATCAAAGTCAGGCATCCCATATAAAAATGGAGGGACCATCTCACTCTGTGTGAACGAAGAAGTGATCGCCACCATAGATAGAATCATACCACTTCCCAAAGTAGAGACGATCAATACCATTGTGGTCCGGACCGACGAAGGTGGGTTAAGAGGCGGAATTCCCCCAGTGGTGGAATTCGTTGAGGGAGTGTGAGGACTCCCTGATGAAGTAGCAACATTTTTTTCCATAGCTTCTTGCAAAACTATCTAACGCTCATAATGTGTTACCCTTGGAGGGGAAACCTGTATCAAAAGTGGCACCGACAAGCCAGTTATCGAAGGGTTAAATGGCCCGAGAGCTTTTGCTCCAAGGTCAGAAATGGTCGGTTCTTCCGGATTTGAGTGTTCTCCTCTCGAGGATGGCTCGTCAAAGTTTCCTGTGGCTCGACCGCCTCAAATGAGCCTTGCTGGTCAAGTATTCTCCGTAATGGTGCTAGTGGTGGCTCCAATGTAACCGACGTCAGGCCTTGAAGCCTTCGTGACCAGCTGAGCTCTTGATCTTCCATTTTGTGAAAGCATAAACGACACGATAAGGATTTTACTAACATTTGAAAACAAGCACACACTAGAAAAGTTCCTATGAGATAAAGCAAGAAAAACACTATCTAGTTGGAAGAACAATTACGTCAACCAACACTAAAGCAACTTATCGGTGCAAGTGCAACTTGAACACGGAAGAACCCTCTTGGTATACTCTTCAAAGCGTGGACTGACGTTTTCCCTAGGTACTGCGGTATACCCCCTTAGTCACCTGTGTAAGTCTCTAGAATACAAACAACTAAGTTGCCAACTCGTGAATAGTTACCAGGTGGGTATAGTCGATAGTCGGGTGGACAACAATGAGCAGGGTATGAAGACTAAAACCTATCAAGGTTATCAAAACCAAGTGGTATGGAAAACAACTGAGGACCTCGAATGAATTTGAGATCCACAAAGATCCGTAGGAAAATGCAACCAACAATATCCCACAACAAGTCCTCTATATGCATCATGTACTATGCTTGGTCCGACTTTAGAGGGGTTATCTCTGCTACCTTTTCGCACGCGACCTCGTGTTTATCCCCTGTGTTAGAGGGGGGTCCCGGATAAATTCCATGTTTACTGAACTTTTTACACTTCCTAGCTTTGACTCCAATGCTTGTTTGTAAGCCTTGCAGATTTTCCTCTCCAACCTAATTCAAGGCTCTAGCCTAGACTAGTTGATTGACCCTACAAACATAAAAGTCTAGTTAATTTTAAATTTAGTGTTCTTTTTAAATGGCTTGATTTACTCAAAGGGTGTGCTAGTGTAACTGATGTTGTTAAGACTCTTGTGAAAAATAAAACTTATAAGAACACTAGCAAAGAAGGATTATCTTTCTTATTTTTCTTTTGAAATGCTTTCAAGATGAGAATAAAACACAACACTATGCTAATTTTTTTGTTTTGAAAATGCTTTAAAACAGAAAAACTTGAAATAAATCTTTTTTAACTTTTCTTTAAAGTAGATGAAGGGGGGGGGGGATAAATATCAAACAAAACTGGAAAACTGAGTTTTGGTCCACTACAGATCACATGAAGTCACTAAAGACACCAAACAGGTTGATCAAAACTCAAAGACTCGCCTAAAACCCTTTCCGAAGTAAACACAAGAAAAATTCAAAAGACAAGCAAACTGACATCTAACCAAGCTATGACTGTAAAAATAGAGACACTGGACTCTATCAAGAAACCCTGAGAAGTGAAACTTCAATCAGGAAGGAGGTTGATTGCCTCCTTTTTCAAAAATAGTTCCTTGAAATCGGTACACTACTGATACTTAAGCAGTCTGCGTATGTACGCGGGTTGTCTATAAAGCAAGGCGTGTATGTATGTTTGTTGACCCACAACAAGGCGCGTACACCTATGTACTTACTCAAAAAAAAAAAAAATAGACAGACTGAAGGGCAGGGAGAACTGGTATGGCACCTAAAGGTGACCAAAATCCCATAAAAGACTCAGCAGACTCAACATAAACTCAAAAGTTAATAAAACCAATCAAACACCCAAAACATCCCCTAAAACCTAGAGGCTTCCCCAGTATGGTCGTCAGTCCTGCTAGTAGGAAAACCCCCCCTATGGACTACACTAGGGTTCAGAATGTAGGCAGATCACAATCGTCTAAAAGTATCTTAATTTTCTAACTACCCCAAACATACCCCGGACATATGCATGAAAGACAAAGTGAGAAGAATCAGGTAACTGTACCTTTTACTCTGTGTCTGGTGTTGATCCTCTCGCGCTTGATAGCTCCGCTGACTACAAACCTCCTCCCAAGACTGACCTGCATTCACAAACAAATAAACAGGAAACTACAAACATGCATCTCATATACAAATCATGGGTTAGATGTTAGAATAAAGCATAAATAAAATTCAAACATTAGACACATCATATTTCGGGATAGGAAAAGTATTTCTTTTATTGATATCACAATGTTTACTTACAACAAGGTCAGTGGATACTCCAAGAACCTGGTCCGAGCTCCTCTTCACCAAGATCCAACTACGCCTCCGAGTATCTTTCTCCTCTCAACCTCTCCCTAGGGAAATGGAATAGGCTTATGATGGAGAAAAAAGGGAAAAATGGAAAATTTTGAGGCAAATCTCACAAGGTGGATACAATTTCTTGGGCCAAGGAGGTGATGTGAAATGGGAAAAGTTTCACCATTCTTATAAATGTCTTAGGAATGAGACCCCAAAACCTCATTTTATATGACAAAAGGATGGTTATTTGGTTGGGTGACGGGCTATAGGCAGTGGATCAGTTGGGAAACTACCCAATAGCCTGTAATCTCAATGAATTCCTTGCAACTTTTGTGAGTATATGCAGGATATAGTGGTGTAGCAAGCGTACGTACGTGGGATGGAGTGGTGAATCAGGCATACATACATGGGCTAGAGTGGTGCAGCAAGCGTACATCTTCAAAAATAGTTTTTTTAAGAAGAGCAACTTAGTGATTGCTTGGAAAAGATGGCAAGTAAGAGGGCCTGATGCCAGGCATGCATGTTTAGATAAAATTAGGGTTATAACACTGACACATGACCAAATGGTCTGTGTGATCCTAATAATTTCTTGGGTGATAACTTATTTAGCCTTAGCTAAGGATTGATATGTCGATGCTTTATGGTTTTCGTTGGTCAACTCTAGAAGAAACTAGGGTATTAATCCCCTATCATTAAGAAGTATGTTCACAAGCGTTAAACAACCTAACATTCTTCTGCAACAAAAGAAGCATATAACAACATTTGAATCTAAATTGAAGGAACATAGAAGAGTCCTCGGTGAATTATTCTAGCAACAATATCTAGAGGTAGACATTGTGGTCCAATACTCTCCTTCAAAGATTGTTTATTCCACTATTCCTAATCCAATTTTTAAATTCACAAAAGAAACAACCTCAACAATGATGTCAGACAATCTAGAATACCAACAAGGTTGAAACCATTATTTTTTTTGGTCTTTTTGTTCATCTGTACTTATTTTTTCTAAATTTATATTATATAAAGGAAATTATTATAGAATATACACTTGTCATTTTGATAGAAACAATTTGTATCTAAAGTGCTATCAGACCCATAGTTTTATGTTGATTCATAACCCTCCATGGGTCTGTAAAATAAAGAATAATTTTCCTTTTGATGTACTTTTTTGTTGAGCGCTTTGCTGAAGTCTTTATCAATACAAAATTCCCCAATTCTTGTTAAAAAAATTCATTTAAATTAAATTTAAAAATATTGATCTCCTTAGTTTCTCAATTAATTGTATGGAAACAATCACCCACATTTTAGAATGTTTCCAAACTATTTATTATTGAAATAATTTTTTTTAATGAAAAATATCATTTAAATATTTTTTGGTTGGATAGAAAGATATTGATATGATTTGTTTTCTCGTTGCCAAATGACAAAAAATATCAATTTTTTGGTAAGAAAAATTCAACAAATATGAAGCACGATTTTTGCATTGTTATTGTGATGATGATGATGGTTATTAATGTCCACTGAGATATAATTTGGTCTGTTGGGCCTTAAGAATAAAAGGTAAGGAATTAATTGGTTTGCTTAAGAATATTTTTTCTATTCTAAAAAAGATTAAAAACAATAATTCTTAAAGCACCATATTTTTTATGAGTTAAAAAGTTAGGAAGGTCGATATTGTAACAAATATTTTGAAATTTAGATGTAATATGGTTGTACATAGGTGTTGATGTAAAATATTTTTTTACATTCTTTAAGATAACATCAAGAAGATAAATCCCCTTGCATTTTTAAAGAGGTGGTACTCCTCTATATTTAAATAATATACAAGAATCTAAAAGAGGCCTAAGAGAGAACTAGGATTATTCTTGAAACAAATATTCACATGCAAGGAATACCCGAGAAATGACTAGGTATCTTGTATAAAGAAAATGTTTACACTATGTTACAATATTTATAAACCAAAAGAGTATGCATCGAAATAGGATGAAATTTCCATCAAAAAATTCATCAAAGTAAGACACAATATTCAACAAAGGAAAGGAAAGTATGCACCAAATATGGTATAGAACTCTAAATGATCATTTCATCATATGCGATAAAGATATTGATAGACACACATCTAAAATATCATGCTTAAATTCAAAGTCTTGAGAAATCAATGATGTTATGTCCTGAATTAGTTCTTTGGGAACTACAAAAAAAACAGATTCTTTGTAAAATAAACAATAATATATGGGGCTACAATTAAAGTAAATTGCATTTTTCCTTCAAATAGGACTAGGATGGGGATCCCATCGACCATAAAATGAAGGAGGGAGCTGGAAGAAAAAGGATAAAAAATCAAGGTTTAGCCTTAGGTTTCACAAGTTACTAGGAATAGAAAAGCAAACATGACAAATGACCAAAGACAAAATATGGAAAGGGAAAGAATAATGTTTCTACTTGACTTATTGTGATGGAAATCTTTGAAACATTTGAATGCATTTTACATCTTCTTTTATAGTCTTCTTTTAATCTTCTTGAAACTTCTTTTCAATTAGGGTTTTATGTGTCCTTTTGTAAATTTGAATTCTGATATTCATGCTACCATCTGAGATCCACCTTAGAATTTTATAAGTTTCTTTAAATAAATGATTTTCCAAAAATAACTTGTTCGCAAGTTCAAAACTAGCCCCTACTATAATTTAATATTTAGGGCCTGATAACTAATATTTCAGCCATTGAAACCACTTGTAGTGTGTTCTTCATATCTTTACCTTTCCTAGAAGATATTTTGTGCTCAAATCATATGTTGGGATCAAAATTTATGAGCTCTAGAAGATAAAGACTCAAGCACTATTGATCTATCCTCGTGAAATCTAGGCCTTTGATTTACAAATTTGATTTCCTTTATACCATATGCATTGTGGGAGGGTTCTCATGACTTATTTATAAATAAATTTCATCTCCATGATATTTTTCAATGAAATAGAGAAAGCCATAGGATTCTATAGAGATTGTACACAAAGTATCTTTTGTTTGCCACATCATCACCTAGTCATCTCTGTCCATCCACGTGTCCACATATGATAGGTCCACCTCACAACCACATGTCACCCAAGGATATGTTCATGCCACTGCCACATGTCCAATTTGGTAGGTTCACGAAAAGGGGGAAGAAACTTAGGATAATAAATAATATTAAAAATAACTAAATGAATGCAGGTCACATCCACAATTGTATAAGTATAAAGTGAGTAAGAAAATAATATAAGTCATGCAGGTGATAAGTCATGGAAAATAAGATAATTCATGGCAAAGTATAAAAGTGATTAAGACAATAAGATAAGTCATGCAGGTTATAAGTCATGGGGATAGAATTGACTAAGTATAAAAGTGAGTAAGAAAATAAGATAAGTAATGGATAATTATAAAAGTGAGTAAGAAATAAGATAAGTCATGTGGGTGATAAGTCATGAGGATCCACATTCAAAGTTCAACAATCAATTAAGTATAGGACTCAGTAAAAAACAAGTATAAAACTTAGTAAAATGACTAAGTCATCAAGGGGTGGGACACAGACATGAGGAAAAAATGTATCCACAATGGAATACTTAGTGTAAAAAGGAGTTAAAAGTGGTAAGTCATGAAACATGGAAGTATGAAAATGGAAGATGGAAATGAAAAATGAATGTAGAAATAATGAAAAGAATAAGTGGAAATGGAAAATGGAAATGAATTATGAAAATAATAATGAAAATAAATAAGTGGGAATGGAAAATGGAAATGAATTATGAAAACGAACGTAGAAATTATGGAAATGACTAAGTGGTGGGTGTTATGAAAATTAACTGAGTGGATAATGAAAATGGAAATGGGATAAGTATGGAAATGGTGTGGAGTATTGGAAAAATGCCTAAGTATGGAGTATGGGTAGTAGTGAAAGAGACTAAGTATGGAAGTGTAGAGAGTAGAGAAGAATGAAGTATAGAATAAGGAAAGGGGAAGGAAAATGAGAAAACATGACTAAGTATGGAGAGTGGAGAATAAGGAAAATGAAAAATGGATATATCACCAAAATGTGGGAGAAAAATGACATATCTCGGGTATATGACCTTTTTTTAGATTTCATGAATTGTTGAACAAAGATGAGACATATGGATATTTAGTGAGAATATATACATAACCAATTTCTTTCTTTTAGTATATTTTCTTTTCGTCTCTTTTTTTCCAAAGAGAAACCATATATGCTATCCTTTCATGATGAAGAAGTGAAATACTAAAGTTGATTTAAAATTCTTAGGGACCTAACCTCCCCAACCCCTCATGTAGGTAGAATAATTATATTTTCTATGTAATAAAGGCCGACATTAGTTTATAAGGCGTATTGAATAATGTGAACAAGTATAATGTAAGAAGACTTAATAGAAGCTTCCACTTCTAGAAAGATTTTCCTCTAAAATGTTCTTTAGAAGATATAATTAATATAAATAGGAGTAGAAGGCATGAGAAATTATTGTCTTTAGAATTATTGCAATATATCTATGCTCTTTTGTAGGTTTCCCCCTCAAAGAGGCAAGTGAGCATTGTCTTCATTCATTAAATTTATCATTGTTGTTGTTTTTATTCTCAATATTTTGTTGTTCCATTGGTAGTTGATGAAATATTTTTGTTTCTTATTATTATAATATATATGGTACCTTACAAGTGGTATCAAAGCTCTTTCCTCTGTGAAAATATGGGAATTTCTTTTTCCAGGGTAGAGATGTGTATTGTCGACGTCTTTAAAGCAAAGAGATATGTCATTTAGTAGGTAAAATTTCGGTTGGGGAAGACTACAGGTAGGAAATACAGACCATTTCATGAGGTTACTCAAAGTAAACATTTCACCTTGTTGGAAACCTATATAACCCATGTTGGTACCCCTTCGCGTAGTACCACATAAGAAAAAATATGTACACGACCATCACTCCCACGTACTGTTAGGTATATCAGGAGTCCCTTAGGTCTCCTAAAACTATCTCTATATCATTCGATCAACTTCCTGACTTCTATAGTGACACTGAGAACAACACTTAGGAATATGCTCTCTAGTACCTGGGTAATTGAGTAGTATGACTAAGGATACGGTCGATCCTCCTTAGTCGGTGCCTTGAGATATTGGATCAAGTACTACTGTTCGACCCCGCATGCATATCGGAGAGCTATAGCATAGGGAAAAAATTTGTCTTTAAGAACCCTAAAAACCCTTAAAATTGGGAAAGTAACAAAAGATATATATTTCCACGCAACCCTACCTCCTGCATTCTAGTTGCAACATTCCTACAATTTTTTTTCCTATTAACAATTTGGACAATTTGGGAATTTTTTTCCTCTTTGCCCTGATCATCATGGTACCTATCATTTTTAATAATTTATTTTCTATCGACCTGAACCCCTTCTTATCACCATTATTTGGGACATATCCCCTTGGATTCCTTTTTCTACGGCCTGATTGTAGTGGTATCTATCACTTGTCAGCCTTTTTTCTCAGTGGACCCATCCACCGTTTTTGACACCCTTAATTCCCACCCATTCCATTGGATTCCTCTCTTTGCATTGATTATCGTGGTACCCTTTACTAGTAACTCCTTTCCATGCGTAGCCACCCACCACATTCTTGTGTTTCCTTTCGCCATGGAAAACACCCACAACCAAGACCTTGAAACATGCCTCAATTCCACTATAGATGCCAAAATGGAATATATGAAAGAAGACATGAAGAAGGAAATCACTAAACACCTTGATAGCCAAATTAAATCTTTTGCTGCCAATATTCTAGAAAAACTTGATATTCTTGGAGGCCTTACCTCATCTAAAAAACATTTTAACATAGAAGGTGTTGCTTCCTCCAATTCCCAGAAGTTTTAGTCCAACCCTTTTCACCGTGATATGTGTCTTCCAAGAGTGGAGGTGAATAAATTTGATGGTTGGGATCCAACAAGTTGGGTCAATCAAATGGAAAATTACTTTTCCTTTCATGGAATCACTGATGACTTGGCCAAATTTCATTATCGTGTCCTCTATCTAGATCCTGAAAGTTGGCAATTGTGGAAATAACATAAAAGGTTACAACAAGGGTATGTTTCTTGGACACATTTTGTGGTTGAACTTTATGATCACTTTGATATCAACACACACTATCTGGGCCATTTGAACAAGTTGAAACAATTTGGTACCATGGAAGGATTTATTGTCACATTTGAGTAATTGACTTTCAAAACAGAGGGCATGTCAGATGCCTTCTTAAAGGAATCCTTTATTAGTGGCCTAAAGGATAAAATTCGACACCAGGTCCTCATGGATCTTCCCCATACATAGTTAGAAGCTAATAAATGTTCCAAGGAAGAACAAAAGGTTCTCTTTTCCCATAACTAAAAATTATCTTTCTTTCCTCACCCTCGACCTACCAATCCTGTGCCTCCTGCCACTTTTCTCAAGATCCATAAATTAACTTGGGAAGAAATGGTTTAATGCCAACTCAAGGGACTTTTCTATAATTGTGATGACAAATATTTTTTGGGGTACAAGTGTAAGGAACATAATATTTTTATGGCCATTTATGAGGATGTTGCTAATGAGGAGTTCAAAATTTCCATGGTGGAAGAACTACCCCCAACAAATGACCCTACTCTTCCCTTTCATCCACCAGAATTTGAACCATTGATTTTGTTTCTTTCCCTCACTAGCTTATTTTCTCACCAAAACCTCAAGCTCATTGGATACATTAAGCATAGGAAGGTCATAATCCTTTTTGATAGTAGCAACACCCATAATTTTATTCACCATCGAATTTCCCATAAAATCAATTTCTATATCTGTGTATTCAACAATTTTCAAACCATGATTGCCAATGGTGGTTCCATGAAATGTGGCAAGCATTGTGAAAATGTTCCCCTACAAATTGGTTAGTACCACCTAAAATCTCATATGTTTTTTATAAACATAAGTAGTTGTGACATTATTCTTAGTGTTGAACGGTTACACACTCGCGGCCCCATCCTCATGGAATTTAAGGACCCAACCATGCAATTCAAACAAGAGGGACAACAATATAAATTCCAAGGAATCACAACAAGTTCACCTGATATCATCAGTTCCCACCAAATGGAAAATATACTCAAAAAAGGTCACTCTGGCATTATTTCCCAACTCCATTCCATTCATGCCGTTGAGACACCCTATATGCACCCTAACCTCCAATCTATACTCTCCCAACACCAATATATCTTGAATAATCCCCATGGACTTCTCCCATCCTACAATTCCCATGATCATTCCATTACTCTAGTACCAAGTAGTCTTCCTCCCAATGTTCACTCTGATCATCATCCCTTTTCTTAGAAAAACGAAATTGAGAAAATTATTTG
Source organism: Picea mariana (assembly GCA_032191745.1). Classification (NCBI taxonomy): domain Eukaryota; kingdom Viridiplantae; phylum Streptophyta; class Pinopsida; order Pinales; family Pinaceae; genus Picea; species Picea mariana. The sequence continues at coordinate 92,924 of JASDQU010306947.1, read as the reverse complement.
AGAATTTCTAGAAGCAGGTGTTATCCTTCCTAGTACTAGACCCTATTCTTATCCAGTAGTCATGGTACTCAAGAACAAACGAACTTGGTTCATATGTCCTGATTTTTGCGCTCTCAACAAACTCACAATCAAAGTCAAATTTCCCATTCTTGTCACTAATGACCTTTTGGATGAATTGAGTGGCTCCCAATACTTTACAAAAATTGATCTCCATTCTGGCTACCACCAAATACACATGAAAGAGGAAGAGATCCCCAAGACATCCTTTAGAAATCATGAGGGTCACTATGAGTTCTTGGGTGTGCCTTTTGGCCTGTGTAATGTCCCCTCCACTTTTCAAAGTTTCATGAATCATGTCTACTTCCCTTTCCTCCATCATTTTGTCTTAGTTTTCTTTGATGATATCCTCATCTATAGTAAAACTTGGCAATCACATCTCGCCCATGTGGATCAATTTCTCCATCAATTGTCTAAGAAAAAAAAAATCTAAAACACTCAAAATGTGATTTTGGTGCCTTTGAAGTTGAGTATCTGGGTCATATTATTGGCAAGGATGATGTACCGGTGGATCCTAAAAAAATTGAAGCTATGAAATATTGGTCTCACCCTAAAAATATTAAACGCTTGTGTGGGTTCTTAGGTTTAATGGGATATTATCACAAGTTTGTTCGAAATTATGGAAAAATTGAAGCTCCTCTCATTGCTCTCCTTAAAAATAATTATTTTGGTTGGACTCCAGTAGCTGATCAATCCTTCCAATACTTGAAATAAGCTATGTGCATTACTCCTTTATTAACACTACTCGACTTCACTAAGATGATTTTTTATGGAATGTGATGCATCAGGAAAAGGCATTGGGGCACTCCTCATGCAATATGGTTTACCTTTGCCTTTCACTAGAAAACAAATCTCAGAGAGACATTTGGGGAAATCAACTTATGAAAAGGAAATTTTGTCTATTATACATGTGGTGTATATATGGAATTCATATATCTTTGGGAAACATTTCCAAATTAAAATTGGTCATTGTAGCCTCAAGTATTTTCTGGAGCAAACAATTTCCTCCCCGGAACAACAAAAATGGGTGACCAAGCTCTTTGTATATTATTATGAGATCATCTACAAGAAGTGAAAATAAAATGTGGTTTTTGTTGCTCTTTCAAGGAAATATGAAGAATTCCATCTTTTCCCTCTCATTCATTATAGAAGACTAGCTTCACTTTGTTTGCCAAGAATGGTTGCAAGACCCCAAAATTTCTAGCATGATCCAAAAATTGCAACAATATCCTCAAGATTCTCCATGGTACTCTTGGAACAATGAAGATATTTTTTATAAAGGTATTTGTATTTAAGAAAATAGTTGAAACTTAAATCCACAGTGCTCTCTAAGTTTCATGCTTCACCCACAATTGGGAATTTAAGGTTCACCAAAACATATGAATGGGTCAAGAATTATTTTTCAAGGACGATATGAAACAATACATATGCACCTTTGTGGATGAATGTGATACCTATCAACAAAATAAGGGAGAAACCATCAAAGCTTCAGGAACATATCAACCGCTCTCGATTCCCTCTACTATTTAGAGGGATATTTATATGGATTTCATTGTTGGATTACCTAAATTGGGAAATAAGTCAGTCATCATGGTGGCAGTAGATCGTATTTCCAAATATGCTCATTTATGTGCTCTTCAACACCCATTCACCACATCCACAGTGGTTCAATTTTTTATGGACAATATATTCAAAATCCATGGCATGTCTCATTCTATTGTCTCTGACCAACATCCAACTTTCACCATAAATTTTTGGAAATAAATGTTTGGGATCTAGCGAACCCAATTCCATTTTAGAATAGCCTATCATCCCTAGACTGATGGGAAAACTAAAGCTATGAAAAAGTGTTTGGAAACATATTTGTGTTCTTTTGAATCTGACATAAAAAAACAATGGGCTCAGTGGCTACCCCTAGCTGAATGGTGGTACAACACATCTTACCACACTTCCACTTGCATGACTCCTTTTGAAGCAGTCTATAGGAAAAATCTACAGTTGATTCTCTCATACATTTCAGGTGTCTCTAGGGTTCAAGAGCTTGACAACAATGTTACAGTTCATGTGGCCATTCTTTGTACCCTTGAATAAAATTTGGTCAAGGATAAAAATCGCATAAGCAACAAGAATATCAAGGTCATTCAGAATTTTAATTCACTGAAGAGGAACATGTGTTTCTTCGCTTGCAACCTTATAAGAAGTATTCACTCAAAATTGAACAGTGTCAGAAACTAAGTGCCTGACTCAAAATAGTTTCCCTAAGTTGGATGAATAAGGTTCTATTTGGTTGCAACCACAAGCAGTCTTCGACCAACAATAATGTCTCCTCCATCAACGCACCATTAAGGAAGTGTTATTTTAGTGGAAATATACAACTCTAGGAGATGCCACCTTAGATCTTACTACCATTCTGCAACAATTTCCTCATCTGGAGCATTGAGGACATGGTCGTTCTTCAAGGGGGAGGGCATGTTATGGACCTAACCTCCCTAACCCCTCACGTAGGTAGAATAATATATTTTTTATTTAATAAAGGATGACATTAATTTATAAGGCCTATTGAATAATGTGAACAAGTCTAATGTAAGAAGAATTAATAGAAGCTTCTGCTTCTATAAAGATCTTCCTCTAGAATGGTCTTTAGAAGATAGAATTAGTATAAATAGGAGTAGAAGACATGATAAAGTTTTTTCTTGAGAATTATTGAAATATATATCTTTGTTTCTAGAGGTTTCCCGCTCGAAGAGGCAATCGAACATTGCTTTCATTCAATAAAGGTATTATTGTTGGTGTTGTTATTCTCATTAATTTTTTGTTCTACTGGTATTTGTTGCAATATTTATTTTTCTGCTTATTATAATATATATGATACCTTACAAGAATGTAAGTGTAGAGAGTATAGAGGAAGGAAAAGAGAGTAAGGGAGTATAGATCAAGGAAAGATAAAGAAAAATGAGAAAAAATGGCTAGGTATGGAGAGTGGAGAATAAGGAAAATTAAAAATGGATTAGTATGGGGTAGAAGAATGTGGGAGAAAAATGGCATATCTTGGGCATATTACCTTTGTTTTAGATTTCATGAAGTGTTAAATGGAGCTGAGATATTGTTATCGGACAAATTGGTAAGTGTGGACACAAACAGATCTCCCTAGTTTCACCTCGAAACTAGAACAAAACAAGACAAAATATAAAATTTTCCCTAAGTTTTAATTATCAAGCATACTAACTAACAAGAGATAAATGGCATACCTTTTAAATGTCTTTTGTCCTCACTAATGTCATCCTCACTCCATTCCAAGACTTATGGTATTTTGACCCTGTAAAAATACACAAGCCAACGAAGGGAAAGCAACAACGTATACTCAACAAAACTTGTGTATGTGATCAAGGAGTCATACAATAAAATAAGACCAATTTCATGGAAAAGAAATATATCACTGTATTAAAGAATGTGGAAGAAATATACAACCAGATGCCTTGATTTTGTTGGGTTCCTTCCCACAGTTCCTTGTTTCCCACACACTTCTTCTCCACAGATTCTGATATCAACAATATATCTTGACAAAGCAAAGCTCAAAGCCAACATACAAGCTCTAAAAACTCCAAGCTACAAAACTCAGGAACTTTCCAACTAGCTTTTCCCATGAGAAATATTCTCCTTTTATAAGCTCAAAAGGATAAGGTGAGGTGGTTAGGATGTTCCCATGAGATCATGGATGCTACTCAAATCCAAACCGATCGAAGGCCACTTCACCTGAAAAGCTTCTCTTCTAGAATAATTGAGAAGATTCTCTTTTTCCTTCGTACAAAAATCGTCACACACTCAACACTGAGAAAACTGCAACAACGTCGTAGGCCACTGTGGTGAAACCTATGATGATCCTAGATCATCACACCCTTAGAAATAAGAAAGGTGTGATGATCCCTTTTTCTAAGGTTTTTGACAAAGGAAAAGTATAATTCCATCTCTCTGGGAAAATCTATCTTCATTATTCTTTAGGGATTTAGGCCATTGATCCTTCTCAAGACAAAGGATAGGTTTAGTTAATTAACGGTCATAGGGTTGACGAAAATAATGTGCAACAGAGAGCCCCCCAAAGTATGAAGTTAGAACAAAGTAATAGCTGAAATACTTTGTCGAGTGTGTGTAGGGAACAAGGAACACATCGGTCAGAAACCTGTCAACCAGCAAGGAAATACAATACAATAATATGTCATCATTGATGTAGGCATTTCCATACTAAGAATACAAACAAATAAAATCATAAATGTCGACATGAAAATATCCATGTCAAGTAAGACAGGTCATGGCCACCAAACATACATTGTGGATCCATGCCATTATGACTCAAATATGAACATAGCCACCAAAAATACACTGTGGATCTATGTGTTAAAGATTCAAATTTGAACATATACATGAGACGTACACTATGGATCTATGCAACAATACAATATGAATATACTACAACACAACCTAAATCTATCAGAAAAGATCTAAGGTCTTCATCTCTACCACTCTATAGTACGAATCTAACCATGCGAATACATGTGCTGAAGTCAAACATGGTAGAAACCACTTGATTGCTGGTCATTAGTGTATATCGTTAACAAGTGCGAGGGAAATCACCATTAATGTCAATGACTCCTAAGGTACTCTAGTACAATCCAACGAATGTGAATTAATGAGCTGAAGTCGAACACTCGACATAATCTCTCGATCAGGGGTCAATAATGAAAAACCCATTGTCGAAAGCGAGGAAACCTTTCCATTGAGGTATGCAATTTCCAAGGTACCAATTAGTTTCTAAGTCTAATTCTTGGATAATGAGTTGAAGTCAATAGGAAAAGACTTGTCATAGGAGGTCCTTAATGTATCCCTCATCAATGAGACGAAACATGTAACAATATTTGAACTAGATCAGAGTAACAAGTGATTTAGGACTGACTCAGGGATGGTTGACACAATACAAGGATTAAGGACTGCAGAAATGGCCAACGCAATAGAATACTTTCTAGGTTTAACTTCTCTTTGAACATATTGATGACACACAAAATGTATCAGAAACACTGACTCAACAACAGGGATCACAAACCAATTTCTAATCTTATGAAGGAGTATGATCAAGAGACAAGTGGATTTTTGAACCTAGACACAAAGAGAGTGAAAGGGTGTCATGTTCAAAAACGACTCTTCCATAGAATACATGTTTAGACACATTTCTTTCCCAATCGCCCCCCCACCATTTCTGGCGAGTACTAACTAACAAGAGATAAATGACATACCTTTTAAACGTCGTTTGTCCTCGCTAATGTCATCCTCACTCCATTCCAAGACTTATGGGATGTTGAACCTGTAAAAATACACAATCCAATGAAGTGAAAGAAACAATATATACTCAACAAAACCTATGTATGTAATTAAGGAGTCATACAATAAAATAAGACCAATTTTATGGGAAATAAATATATCACTATATTAAAGAATGTGGAAGAAATATACAACCAAGTGCCTTGATGTTGTTAGGTTCCTTCCAACAGTTCCTTGCTTCTGACACACTTCTTATCCATGGATTCTAAGATCAACAATCTATGTTGACAAAGCAAAGCTCAAAGCCAACATACAAGCTCCAAAAATTCCAAGCTACAAAACTCAAGAACTTTACAACTAAGCACTAGCCAACTAGCCTTTCCCATGATAACTCTTCTCCTTTTATAAGCTAAAAAGGATAGGGTGAGGAGGTTAGGATGATCCCATGAGATCAAGGATGTGACTCAAATCCAAACTGATCGGAGGCCACCTCACCTCTGAAGCTTCTCTTCTAGAAGAATCGAGAAGATGCTCTTTTTCCTTCGTACGAAAATTGTCGCACCCTTAACATTGAGAAAACTATGATGAAGTCGCATGCCACTATGGTGCAACCTATGACGATCCTATATTGTCTCACCCTTAACACTAAGAAAGGCGCGGCGATCCATTTTTCTAATTTTTTTGACAAAGGAAAAGTATAATTCCATCTCTCTAGGAAAATGTATCTGCATTCTTCTTCAGGGATTCAAGCCATTGATCCTTCTCAATACAAAGTATAGGTTTACATCATTAATGATCATAGGGGTGACGAAACTAATGTGGAACAGAGAGCCCCCAAAAGTATGAAGTTAGAACAGAGTGATAACTAAAACACTTTGTCGAGTGTGTGTAGGGAACAAGGAACATGTTGGTCGAAAACCTGGCAACTAACAAGGAAATACAATACAATAATATTTCTTCATTGAGGTAGGCATTCCCATACTCAGAATACAAATGAATCAAATCATAAATGCTGACATGCAAATATCCAGGTCAAGTAAGACAAGGCATGGCCACCAAACATACACTGTGGATCCATGCCATTATGACTCAAATATGAACATAGCCACCAAAAAGACATTGTGGATCTATGTGTTAAAGACTCAAATTTGAACATAGCCATGAGAGATACACTATGGATCTATGCAGCAGTACAATCTGAATATACTCCAACGCAACCTAAATCTGTCAGAAAATATCCAGGGTCTTCATCTCCACCACTCTATAGTACAAATCTAACCATGCGAATACATGTGTTGAAGTCGAACATGGTATAAACCACTTGATTACTGGTGATTAGTGTATACCATTAACAACTGTGAGGGAAATCACCATTAATCTCAATGACTCCCAAGGTACTCTAGTACAATCCAACGAATGTGAATTAATGAGATGAAGTCGAACACTCGGTGGAATCTCCCGATCATGGGTCAATAATGAAAAACCCACTGTTGAAAGAGAGGAAACCTGCCATTGAGGCATGCAAGTTCCAATGTACCAATTAGTTTCTAAGTCTAATTCCTAGCTAATGAGTTGAAGTCGACAGGAAAAGACTTGTCATAGGAGGGCCTTAATGTATCCCTCATCAATGACACGAAACATGTAACAATATTTGAAGGAGATCAGAGTAGCAAGTGATTTAGGACTAACTCAAGGATGGTCGACGCAATAGAAGGCTTAAGGACTGCAGAAATGGCTGACACAATAGAAGGATTTCTGGATTGAACTTCTCTTTGAACATATTTACGACACGACAAATGTCTCAGAAACACTGACTCAACAATAGGGATCATAGACCAATTTGTAATCTTATAAAGGAGTATGATCAAGAGACAAGTGGATTTTCCAACCTAGACACAAAGCAAGTGAAAGGGTGTCATGTTAAAAAGTGACTCTTCCATAGAATATAGGTTTAGACACATTTCTTTCCCAATTTTTCCCCCACCATTTCTGGTGAGTACCTCTTTATTTTTACACAAGCTTGAGGAGGATAACATATGCATGAATTGTAAGCTCATCCTTCAGATGAGTCCCTCGAAGTATTTTTAGAGAACCCTAGGAAGGAGTGGTTCGATCCCATATGGGCCTTTCGATGTTTGTTTTATGAGTCCAAAGAAAGAAAACTCAGGGCTTTTTCATGTTTAGGGAGTCTAAAAAACACTTGAATAAAAATCCAAAATGTCATTTTTCATAAAGTAGTCTGATGAGACCGAAAAAGAGATAATCTACCACTCAACAGGCGTTTTCTTCAAATATTTTAACGAGCGTGAAAAAAACATCGTTCGACAATCATTTCATGTTTAGAGAGTTTGAAAAGAGCTTAAATGTAACTCCAGGGGGTTTATTTTTCGTATAACCTTTACGATTCTGAAAAAGTGATAAAAGTTTACTCGATTACATTCTCAAGTATTTACAAGCACGAGAAAGAACAAAGACTGATCTCGGGATTGTTTTCATTTTTACGCAATCTTAAAACAAAACAAAACTATGCTTGGGATAGATTTTATTTTTATACAAGCTTAAAACTAAACAAAACAATGCTTGGATCTGGTTTCATTTTTACACAAGCTTGAAACAAAACAAAACTATGCTTGTGACTTCCCAACGCATAATCCAGGGATGGTTGGTACTTATCCCTAGCTTAAGAAGCTAGAGGCTCAACTTTAGCATCAAGTCCAGAGGCTGTAAGCATTTCCCCTCAAGCTTCTTTTCGTCCAACAGCATAGGTGGATGAAATGAAGCTTCAAATACTATACGTAACTAAGTACTTGACTCAATCGAAGAGTGGGGGGGGGAATCTATTTCATTTTTTAACAAGCTTGACATGGGAAAATGAACTATACTCGAAAATCCAGGTTCAATCCACATACCTTTGTTTCATTTTTTAACGATCTCGCCATAGGAGAAGAAATATGCTCGTAACCTCTATTTTATTTTTTAACGAGGTTTGTACAGAGATTCACAAATTGTCCTCATGACCTGTGTTTCATGTTTTAAAAAGGTTTCCACAGAGATGCAAAACTATCCTCACAGCTAGTTTCATTTTTTAATGGGCTTGAAATCCGAAAACCATGCTCAAAGATGTTCTTCTTGATCATGGCTTCCAAGAGGACAATGCTCTGGAAGGAAACCATGTCAAGGGACAAAGCTTGATCATGGCTTCCAAGAGATCTTCACTAGATGGAAGAACAATGCTCTGGAAGGAACACATGTCAAGGGATGCGACAGGGGTGAGCAGATCAGGATCTAAAAGCCCTGTCGAGGAGATCGCCATGTTAGCTACCGGATCCAAGTCATAAGAGATTGAGCTTACAGTGAGAGGCTCATCTTCATCGGCAGTTGAAGGCATGGGAGACAACACCACATAATTGACCTGTGGCAGGAGCTATACCATCTACATGTAAGAACCGTTTAGGGAGCTCATTGAGTCAGGACTAACGAATGAAAGTTGATCAATAGTCACAATTCTTCCATCGTGAGGGAAACATATCACACGAAAAAGAGTGGACACGATATCTTTCATGGMATAGACATAATCTCGCCCAAGGAGTAAATCAAAATCCAATGGGTCTTGGACTTCCATGACGTCAATAAAGACAGTTTTCCCTCCCAAAGTTACCAAAAACTAAGGAAGGGTCCCTAAAGGTTGACTAGTTCTTCTGTTGAAATCCAACAAATTCTACATAACCAAMACAAGTCGAGGACAACCCAAATATTTTCAACCAATAGAGGACAAAATACTAACGGACGAACCTTTGTCTATTAGCATCTAAGGAATGTCCTGACCACAAACATGTACTATAATATTGAAAGGAATGTGAGAGGGAAGACGAGGTCTAGTTAGTGCACCCCAATAAAAAAGGATGGCCTCATTATTTGGAGGGGGTTCCATGGGAGAAGGAAGAATACCCCTCGACATGATAGATTCTATATCAACAACAAAAACATGGGCATAATCTGGTTTACTCTCTAGCGGCGGAGTAGGATCAACTAATGAAGGGATATGATCGACCACTCGGGTTGCATTCTCCAAGGGGAGAATGGGGTCGACGGATGGAAACAGATCAACCACTTCGATTTCACTCTCTGGTGGGAGAGTGGGATCAACCAAGGATGGGATCAGATCGACCATTTTTTCAACTGGTTCAACCAAGGACGTGACCAGATTGACTACCTGATCAACCAAATTGATCGACGAAGGGACCAGATTTATCATTCCATCAACAACAGGTGGGTTAAGAGAAGGCCTTCGATAAGCAGTCGAAAGTTGAGGCTGGGAAACTATCATGTCTTCCGATAATTTTGAGGCTTCGTCCATACAAGGTCAAAGGTGAGTTTGATGACTCCCTCCACATAACATACATGGTAACTTTACTCTACTTTTCTTCTTCCCAACGGTATCTTGAGTAGTTGACTGGAGATCATCAACATGGTGATCAGAGGCTGATGACATGGGTTGGTGAAGATGTGTAGACCATGCTTCTATAAACTTGGATAGACCAGGGAAATCCTTAAGAATATGGATACCCTTACAAAGTATGCAAGGGTACTTGGGCTTACGGGTTTTTTGGGTGATCTTGGCATCATTAACACTCCCAGCACGATTATCAGTAACTGGTGGTTTTCCATCATTTCCAACAGTGGTTGGAGGTTTAGACCCTTGGTTATTTTTCTTATTCTTATTCTTCCTTTTCATCTTCTTCTTATCCACTGGGTTACTAGCTTCAGAGCTTTCACTTGGCGAAGAAGATGAAATGGAAGAAGACCTTGCAAGTGAAGAAGGGGAAGAAGATCTTACTAGTGAAGAAGGCGAAGGATCAACATGAGGTTGATGTTATTGGGGGGAAGTGCTTACAACCGAAGCACTTTCTTCATTCAGAATTACCTGAGTGGATAAAAACCATACCGGTAATCCAATTGTGAGACTTGGAAGGCTCAAAGTAGCGATGTAAGGAGGACCTACGTTTCCATAAGAAGGAAAAACAAAAGGCTCTCTCGGAGCAGGGGTTTCTTCATTAGTCATTCCGGGAATTCACGCCATAAATACAGATCCATCAATATCAAGATCCTCAAGAAATGATCCAAGGATATTGTACACCAATACACGATTCTTGCCCCCCCCAAAAAAATGCCAAAAATCATGCAATTTTGCTACTTCAAATACAAGGATGCCCCCAACCTAATGCAAAGAAAGAAATTAAAATTTTTGTTTCAAAGATAGCTAAAAACAATAGCAAATCTCTTTAAAAACAAATAAACCCAAATCAATTTTCTCTTTTAACACGAACTATTCAATAAAAGAAAAAGAAGTTCTTTCACTAAATAATTCTAAAGAAAAACAATGCTTTGTAACAGAAAGACACGCAAAGGAAGAAATCAATTCTTTCAAAAGAACACAAGCTAAAACAAAGAAAAGAAGGATAAAAGAATATTCAAAGACTAACAAACAGACTATAATCATACTATAATCAAACCCATAAATTCACCCCAAAACCATATCTAAAATATAGGTAGGGAAAACCACCAAAAGCTAAAAAATTCTCGAATTGTCGCAAGTTGTAGGATTAACACAGTGCGACGATCCTTGATTGTCATAGGTAAGAGAAGACCACAGAGAGACAATGTCGCATTGTCTCTTCAAGGAAGAGTGAGATGATCCTAAATTGTCGCACTATCCCTCAAAGAAAGGTGCAATGATCAAAGGAAAAAAGGAAAAAAGAAAAGCAAGAAGGTTTTCCAGTGTATTTAATCATTCAAAGAGTTCATTTGGATCTCCTAATGACTCAAAAAACAGAACCCAGACAATCAAAGCAAGAAATCAAGACAAACTAAGAAAACAATTTGTTCCCTAGTATGGTCGCCAATTTTGTTATCGGACAAATCGTTAAGTGCAGACACAAATAGATCTCTCTGGTTTCACCCCAAAACTAGAATAAAACAAGACATAATATAAAACGTTCCCTAAGTTTTAATTATCAAGCATACTAACTAACAAGAGATAAATGACGTACATTTTAAACGTCGTTTGTCCTCGTTAATGTCATCCTCACTCCATTCCAAGACTTACGGGATGTTGAACCTGTAAAAGGACACAAGAAAACAAAGTGAAAGAAACAACGTATACTCAACAAAACCTATGTATGTGATCAAGGAGTCATACAATAAAATAAGACCAATTTTAAGGCAAATAAATATGTCATTGTATTAAAGAATGTGGAACAAAGATACAACCATATGCCTTGATGTTTTGAGGTTCCTTCCAATAGTTCCTTGCTTCCCACACACTTCTTCTCCATGGATTATGAGATCAACAATTTATCTTAACAAAGCAAATCTCAAAGCCAACCTACAAGCTACAAAACTCAAGAACTTTCTAACTAAGCACTAGCCAACTAGCTTTTCCCATGAGAACTCTTCTCTTTTTATAAGATGAAACGGATAGGGTGAGGAGGTTAGTATGATCCCATGAGATCAGGGATGTGACTCAAATCCAAACCGGTCGGAGGCCACCTCACCTCAGAAGCTTTTCTTCTAGAAGAATCGAGAAGATGCTCTTTTTCCTTCATACGAAAATAATCACACCCTTAACACTGAGAAAACTGCGACATTGCCACATGCCACTATGGTGCAACCTACGGTGATCCTAGATAAGGATCGCCATACCCTTAACATTAAGCAAGGTGAGACGATCCCTTTTTCTAAGGTTTTTTACATAGAAAAAGTATAATTCAATCTCTCTGGGAAAATGTATCTTCATTCTTCTTTAGGGATTCAGGCCATTGATCCTTCTCAAGACAAAGGATAGGTTTACATCATTGAGGTTCATAGGGGTGATGAAAATAATGTGTAACAGACATAGGGATATTTAGTGAGAAGATATACATAAGCAAATTCCTTCTTTTTCTATCTTTTCTTTTATTCTCTTTTACTTCAAAGAGAAACTATCTATGTTAGCCTTTCATGGTGAAGAAGTGCAATATTGGAGTGAATTTAAAACTTGTTGGGTCTTCATGATCAATAGGTGAAGATTATTTGGAACTTTCCAAGTTCGACCAAAAAACAAATTGGTCTCTATTTGATGGGTGAAAACACATCAACAATAGGACATTCTAAGAGAAAGTGATCTTCATCTTCAACCCCCTTAGTATCACAAATATTACAAATTGTTTCAACCCGTGAAATTTTAGGACTTTTACAACACCGTGTTTCACCGTGGAGGTCACGAGAGTTTGTTCTTATATTAGCAATKYTGATTTTCTTCTTTACACTAATTAAAACAAATAGATACTTTTGACCCTCTAGATTAGGGTTAGTCATCTCCTTACAACATCTCATTTTTCTCTTATCCTCTAATTCCTTATTGCACCACAMTTTCTCCTTAAATTTGGATGTAATAATATGTTTAGTATTATGGATATTCTACARAGTGGCCTCTTTCTCAATTCCCCTATGATTTAACCTAGATTAGACATCTTATTCCAACCCCACTTGAGCCATAGGTGGTTTTGATTAGAGTCTAAGGAAATCCTAGGAAGCCTCTTCTCTTATATGTTGATTAACTTGTTGTTGTACACAAGGTACCTATTCATAGCCACATACTAAATGGGGGAAAGACTCACTTTTGTGAGGAAGATAGGTTATGGTGTATTTCCTTTTTAAGATTATAAGTTATAAAATGATTTTGGATTTGCTCAATCTTTCTCCTCGAATTTGTAGAGATGTTATGGCCCCAACCTTCAAACCCACATAAGAAAAATAATCTTTCCACCCTCCAATTATACTTTTCTCAATGTTCTAGTTCTAGTTATGCTTTTGATATAAATCAATTATGAGCTATTTGTCTAAAGTCACTTCCTCCAAGATGTTGCTATTATATACAAAATTATTTTGACTGTTGTTTTTGGATTTGATTATCATAACCTGTGTCTTGTCAATGTTAGTAGTCATACCTTTACTAAAGTAGAAATTTTTGAGAGTTCTTAGTTTCTTATTCAGATCAAAGGAACAACTCGTAGTAAGAACTATATCATGAACGTAAAGAAGAAGGATGATGACTATTCTAGCTAAAGTCATGCCAACACACCTTGCTTCTTGCAAACATTCATCTAACTTGTCGATGTATATGGAAAATAGGAATGAGGACAAGGGACAACCTTGCTTAACTCTAATATTATAGTTGATATCTTTTGACTAGCCATCGGTGTTTTTAAACTTGGTAATAATGTTCTCATACAAACTTATTGCCACAATTCTCAACCTGAAACAAACTTGTATCTCTTCTAATCTATTCCAAAGGTTAGTTTTATGCATTATGCCAAATGTTTTTCTAAAGTCAGCAAAGAAAAATAGGATATTAGTTTGATTATTGTGACAATCCTCTGCAATGATCCTAAGCACAACAAGGTAGTCCATATTTGAATGATAGCTCCTAAATCCGTCCTAGCCTTTATCCCTTTTCCCCTATTTTTCAAGCCATATGTTGATCTTATTTTCCATATTAATTCCATAGGAACAATGAGGCTTCAAGTCCATGATTTAGGGAAACAGTGCTTGACTACTAGATTGAAGATCTTGTGAATGTGAGGGATGAGGATAGGCCCTTCGATTTTTAGGATTTTATCTTAGAAACCTTTTATGTCCTTAGCTTTCTCTTTTGCAATCTACTTAAGACCAAATTCTATGTCTTCTAAAGAAAAAACTTTTTCCTTTGCAAAAAGGGTTTGAATGTTGTCCATGACATTAGGGGATTCATAAAGATTTTGAAAGTAGGAATTACAATCCCTTAATAAAGCCATGTTGTTTTCTATAGTTTTAAAAGTTATAATTTGTCTATAGAACTTCTTGGGATCTAGCTTTAAGAGGTGGAAAAGATTCTCTTTCTTTTTATTTATATAGTACCCCTTTTTCCATTTAATTAGGGATTTGTACCTATTTATCTTCTTAGATTGTAGGGGAACATCCCTAATGACTCTTCTAGGAATCTTACACTCTTTATTGTACCAAGGGTTGGTCATTCTATTTTCCTTTTTACACGAGACTTCGATAGAAAATATTTTTATTAAGTTTCTATTATTGAATTTAACATTTTGAAAAAGGAAATCCATATGTCATACCAACGTAATGTTTTGTGTAAATCTCAAATATCTCCAATATGATAAATGGAAAAGAAAAATACCAACTATTTATACCAAAATATCATACTTGTTAATGTATTTAGAGAACTTGTTTTCACTTTTAAGGAGAATTTTGAAATCACAACTCTATGTTCTATTAGATAATTGGAGAAGAACTCCCATTAACATTGATTCCGCATTAAATTAGAGATAGTTGGAAAAGCACATCCATTAACATTGATTCTATATCGAATTAAATGTATTTTATTTTTTTTTATATAATGAATAATACTATGATTACCGCTATAATTGTGGAGATAAAAGATAATATTAAAAAAAACATATTATATGTTTTCTCTAACTTTTTTTGGACATGTGACACATAGTTCATTAGATGAGATTTTAAACATTACAACATGATGCAAATAGGTGAAATGTTATAAATAAGTAATCTTCTTTTAAATATTTCAAATCAACGCTCCACGACAACCCATCAAAACAGTTTATCAATAACCAAAGTGGCTACGTGAGCTCCCAACAAACCATCCATTCTTATGCCAAAGGAGGATTATGTGTTTTACTATCCCATTCCTCAACAAATTGCCATAAGTAATCTCTAGGAAGTTAGCAATTCTAAAATAAGACTATTAGTATAGAGCTTTGGAGTTCATCAAAGTATAATTAAATATTTTTAACATTATTATTGTTTAAATTATCATATCTATTTAATATTCAAATTATAAAGATATAGAGTAAACTTCACTCAAACTTTTATTTTTAATATTCAAATTATAAAGAAATGGAGTAAACTTCACTCAAACTTTTATTTTTAATGGAAATATTATTTTGATAAATATACTCAACTTTTTACATCCAAACAAACAAGTACAAAATATATCATGTTGATCGCCCAACCAACAAGTAAAAGACGTGACTTGTTAAACTATCTTTCTTATATAAAAAAAAATCTTAAAAGTAGAATTTATGAATCCAATATTGTTATTATTTATATTTACCAATTTTTATCGTAGAAAGGATAAGGTAGATTTTGAATTTCATAATTATCGTATTAATATTCAACACGAGATATCACATATATTCGTGTGTTGTACATCTTTCCTCTAACACGAGATATCACATATATTCGTGTGTTGTACATCTTTCCTCTAACCGATCTCGGCATGTCATGTATATATGTCTCGATACATTTAGTACATCTTTGGTGATATATCATGTATATTTGTCTAGATACATTTCTACATGTTTCCTATAACCCAACTTGTCATGTCATGTATATGTGTCATATATCATGTATATTTGTCTCGATATATTTGTAAATGTTTCTTATAACCCAACTTGGCATGTCCTGTTACATTTAGTAAATTTTTTGTGTTAGTAAATTTTTCGTGTTGTGTATATACAAATTGAATAAATAATTTTTATTTTTTTTTAATGATTGGTGGAATCAAAAACTAGTTGAGCATGTACTCGTATGATACAGGGTCGTGTTATTTGATTGCTACCACTATAACCTTCAGATGTGTCTATGATGCCTCATACAGGACACACAAGGTAAGCCAGGGTTTTGAACTGGTGACTTTACATAACGAAGTTCCTTAACAACACACTCCATCACTGATTGCCCTACACCCTAGGGGAGAATTGCTCTATCCCATTCATAGGAAGGAGAAGATATAATTGAAGTTGGAGGTAATCTATTATGTCTTGGTGGAGGATATATAGAAATCATTAAGAGTAATTAATTAAATTGGTAATTAAGAGCATTGGATTAAGGTTTCAAATATTGGTATTGGTTCAATTTTAAAACATTGTTTTATTTGGGTTGTGATTGGTGGGTAGGGTGTGATTTCTGCCACATGAAATACATATTTAGATATGGCGGTATGTTGAGGTCACCGTTCATTGACTCCTCTGCAATGTATTTTCTACTCTATATTCACTTCTCCAAATTCACTAATGTGCATTCACTACTCTACACTCACCCTCTATAGTGTATTGATTACTTTACAGTGATTGATATGTAGTGTTGCGTAGGGCATTTGAATACGATTTTGTTCCTTGGTTTGGTTGTTCATTCAGTGTTCTACATTTTCCATTTTGTTTGGTTGTTCATTCAGTTCTTAGGCGATGGTTGTTCTAATTTTGGCGTTCCTTGTTTTGACAGTGTATTCAGTTCACTTCATTTGCCATAGTGTCTAGTTGTTTGTTCACTTCTTTAGCGGTGGTTGTTCCAAGTTTGGTCATGCAGTACTATGTTTTTTCCATTGTGTTTGGTTGTTCGTTTAGTCCTCTAACAGTGGTTATTCTAAGTTAGACGTTCCTTGGTCTAGTTGTTAATTTAGTGCTCTCCATTTTCCAATGTGTCTAGTTGTTCGTTCAGTTTTTTGGTGGTGGTTTTTCTAAGTTTGGTCTTTCACCTCCTATTCTAGGAATTTAGTGGTTATTCGATCTCCAACCATCTTAGGAATAGTCTTATTTCATCTTTTCATTTATTTTGGGCAGTTATTTTGGGTTCTCTTCTGTAACATTTTTATTCCATGGTTGGGGACTAGAGGTGTTGCAAGGAGGTGAGGTTGAGAAAGTTGGTAGAAGCATGAGATTTTTGTTCATTTTCCATGTTTTCTAAAATTTGGGTAGTTATTTTAGGTTATTCTAGGTTTTGTTAGTGGTTTTTATTCTAGGTTTGTTGTTTCACCTCTTGTTGTGCATGTTTTAATGGTTATTCAACCTCTTATTCATCTGGCATGTGGTGGTTATTCTAGCATGGGTTTGTTTGTTGTTCTCGTGTTCTAGGTTTGGTCTTTCACCTCATGTTTTCAGTGTTCTAGTGGTTATCATTATTTTTTTCATTTAACATATCATGGTTATTCTGGCATTGGCTTGTCTCCTATTTCGTTGTTCTTCATTTGGTCTTTTTTCATGTTCTAGGGAAATTACATCATTTGCAATCAAACTCTATGGACAAGGGTTTAGTCATGGAAGAAACATGTTTTTTTTTAGTCCTCTCATCTTATTACTTCAAGTGATCATTATATTTGAGGCAAGAGTTATTCTATGTATGTTAAATACATATTTTAGATTGTAGATTACAAAAGACAAAAAAATTAGCAAAAACTTTGATTTTTTATGGTGAATTCAATTATAGAATTACACTTTGGCACCAATCCATCATCAATAATTTAGTGTAATAATCAACTTGATAAAATCAAGAGTTGTAAATTAAACACGCGATTTTGTATACCTTTAACCAATTAAAAGCAATTATCAATTTGTTGCTTAATGCATAATCAACCCGAGGAAAAAATTAGAAGAGTCATATCTAAAAGTTGTCTAGGTCAATTCACTTACAATCCAAGTGAATGTAGAACCATTGAGTTCCTGCTATTAGCTCCAATTGATCCACAATTAGTAACCACAACCATGTGGGGGGGACAAATCTCTTCCCAACCAACCTCTTAGTCTTCATGAACAAGAGCCCACTAAGCCATCAATCAACTACCTATGCCAAATTCTAATCATTTCACATCAAGATTGTCTAAGCAAAATATATCTCACTCCATTCTCCACAATCATTAAGTCACATCCTTCATGTCCATCAATGAAAAA
The DNA here is from genome assembly GCA_032191745.1 of Picea mariana. Taxonomy (NCBI): domain Eukaryota; kingdom Viridiplantae; phylum Streptophyta; class Pinopsida; order Pinales; family Pinaceae; genus Picea; species Picea mariana. The sequence continues at coordinate 74,778 of JASDQU010306947.1, read as the reverse complement.
ATATCCATGCATAGGTTCCACTTGTCATCAAGTAATTAATTGTTAATCATGTAGCTTTTAACATTTTCTTGATTTTGTTTCTCCTTTAATTCCATTTTAGTAATTTCTCTTATTTTTTTACCTTTTCTTCGTTTATATATTTTTAGTTGTTTTATTATCATGTTATTATTTATTATTATCCTTTTTACTTTAATTCAAAGTACAAGGCATCACATACTCCATCCCTTGAAGGAACATTGTCTCGAAGTTAACCTTAATTGTGTTACTTGTAGGTTTTTACTTTCTTCTTGTATCTTCCAAATCACCCTCTATTGTAACTAGTATAAGATCCACCCAAGTGGCCATAGCAAGCATTAAAATTCCACCTCACAACTTCAAGAAAGAGATAGTACAACTCTAGCCCTCTTTCCAAGTTTCAGTATTAGGCTTAAAGCCTATCAACCTAACCAGGGCCCTAGGGCCCGAGACCTCATCTACCTAAGTAGGCATCTAGTCTAGTCCACCAATTCGTGTACCCCAAGCATCATGAAAGGTTAACCTAAAATTCCTCCCCAAATCCTACCAAGTACTCAGCCTGAAGCATTGAATTCCAATCACACAACTCCACCAACAAGTACTACCCCAACCCTCCTTTCATGCTTCGACATCACAATTGCAATATTAGACACTTTGGCCTCCTCAAGATGGTCTGTAATACCTAGTTGGATCCACAAAAAGCAATTTTATATGTATGTGATGAATGGATAAGGGATAGATGATGTAATATGTAATTTTACATTGATAATAATAAAAATAAACATCAACAAATGTAAATGAGGAAGGACAAGAACATGGGGGGCTATGATTCTAAAAGAAAAGAAGGAAAGGGGGCTTAAGGGGTTGAAAGGGGGTCCAAATCCAAATAATAATATTTTATTCTTAAGCCTGTGTATTTTATCTTATGATATACTAAGTCATGATAACCTTGGGATTAGTTTCCAAGTGAGATACATGAACTTCTTAGGAAGTCACATGGTGCATTATTAACATGAAAATATATGTTAAAGTTTAGAGGCATGGAAGAGAATTATTTTTGTATTCTTCCTTGGGGAAAGAAACTTGTCYYGGAGCCTATATGAGGGATCATTGATTGCATGTATGTTGTAATGAAATCATGGGTATGAATTTCCATCAACCCATGAAGGAAATTGTGGCCATGTGACAAGGAAATAGATGCCATTGAGAAAAGGTAATTATAGTTGATAATCCTTGAAATTCCCATCCATGATATTTCCTAGCCARTTGGTATCGGAGTTCTTTAAGGAAGTGGAATATCTTGAGGGATTGCATGGAAAAGAAGGAAATTCCATTCCTTGGGTTGTGTGGGACGAAGAGRAAAAATAGATGGTGTATCAAGATTGTTGTAAGAGTGAGAAAATTGTAAATTTTGGGAAATGGGTTGTGTGAGAGGACTAGAGCTAGCCATAGGTGTTTCTTCATTGTGGTATCATAGATTCAGCTTAGGGGTGGCGTTCTATAGAAATATTGAGTGTAACATAGATTATGATTGGGTGGAATGTCCAACCTCTATATCTAGTTGGTGAAATATTCCTAGAAGATAAGTGGTTATGGTTTATTTGTGTAAATAATGAATTAGTATTTTTTATGTTATAAATTGAAAGTTGTTATGTTCATATGTATAAGCCTGCATTGTTATGTTGCATGCATTAATTAAATTCATACCAGGACAATGAAAAAATATGTTATCAAAGCTATAACATGTGGATTTCATCCTGGTAGATGGTTTGGCAAATTATAAAATGGTATTAGAGAAACATATTGAGGAAGTGGGAGAAATATGAAGTACCCCACCATCCCAAAAGTATACAGGGGTGGTTGGGTATGTTACAAAGTGGTATCTGAGCTATTGGTTCCAACATTGGGATTCTATGGGATAGAAATCAGAGCCATGGTTATAGCACTGGGGTTGTATGGGATATGATCCAGAGTTGGTAGAGGAAGAACATTACAGTTGTAGGTTGTGGGTCATGTGTTTGATGAAATGTTTGCATGGAAACTATGTATTGGTTGTAATTGATAAATTTATGGGTCTAGAGTTTCCTAAATAGTGTGATATATGTATATGATAGTATACAGAGGCACACATTTTATGAATTTGTGGTGGTAGAGTTCAACCTACATGAAAAATGATGAAGTTGGGAGAAATTTCTCAATTCTAGGTGAAATCCAATGGGAAATTGGCATAGTGATATCGAATTGATGGGTAGAGAGTCAAATTAGGAAGAGGAGTGGATGAGTTGCAAAGGTTGAGCTTGGAAAATCCATGGAGGTCATAAAAAATTTCAGAATATATATATATATGTCATCATCCCCATCCATTTTCTCAAAAATTCAATACTTATATGTACATACATACATACATACATACATACATATATATATGTATGTATGTATGTATAAGTATTGATTTTTTTAGAAAAATGATGGGGATGATGACATGGATTGCATCGATGATGTGGACTAGTAGGTTGGCATGGAGGTATCGGGGAATTAATAGGTGGTGGCGAGGTCCGTAGGTGTCAGGGTCCATAGTGTTGGGCGACCACATCCACAAAAGTGGTTACGAGCCGATGCAAGGTGGTTTTGCATCGGTGCCTTGGGAACCTATAATTGTTGTGGGGTGGACATGTGTCTCCAATGAAAAACTGGGTGGTAAGAAATTAAGGGAGGTCAAGGGTGAATTAACCTAGGAGTAGTTTAGCGATTTGTAATATATCTCAGTGACATATTTGAGATCTATGGGTGGGGACATGCCTTCCAACATGGATATGTTAGAGATGGGACCCATGTTGGTAACATCGGCTAAGGAAATCGTGCTAGGTGGAGGAGGTTAGGATAGAGTGAGACCACTTATGCATGGGGTTTTCTCGAGGAAGCCATCATGGTTGCCAATGACTACGATATCTTACTTTGTGTGTTGAAGATGTGAAACTAGTTTGGGGCTCAATCGTCACAGAACAACTCACCTAGTGCGTAACCAAAGGGATTATGTTCTTCTATTCTCTTGCTAGTGTTGGGATACGAATGAAAAAACACACCAGAAGCCGAGTAGTGGTGGATAAATGGTGGAATAAATGAGCCAAAACAATATGTTCGCAAAAATGTATTATAAGATTAATTTTGCATGTCGTCCAACTAGCTTCAAAGTTTTTCCTGGTCCTTTTTGTCATTCGCTCGATAATTCCTTTAATTCTCTCCATCAAAGTTCTCTTGCTGGACGAAGATAAGATTCTACAACCTTAATGCCATCCTTTCTGCTAGCCATCAGAATTAACTCTTCACTAATTCCAAATTGGGAAAATCACTCTCCTTAATATTTCATTAATGACTCAATCTTTCTTAAATTCAAGTAAATTTTTGTGGTGTAACTACCTGTCACATTCACCGTTATTACAATCGAATGTTTTTTCCATTGAATTTTTCAATATGATGTTGATGACCCTATACATGCATGAGTATTATTATTCGGGAGGCTCCATGCACGATTCATGTGCACCCTTGCATCAATATACCATGTATTAATCTATCATGACGACCCTTGGCAGGTCATGACGCTTTTTCATGCAGATTCGACTTCTTAGTCTACATCATGGAGGATCTGCACTAGTTGCAACTGGATATATGGGCATATGTTTACCTCCCACTGCATCCTTAAGCCTACATAGCTCACTTATTTTCTCAATACGGGATAAAGGGACTAAATGGATGAAATTGCTTACGGATAGAGTGAGTTGGGTTTTTGGATATATTATTCATGCACCCAACTACTTCTTTGCTACCCAAGACTTATCACAAGAACATCTGTATTGGTGGATCTACCCCTAGACTGAACATTTCCCTTATGAATTCTTCCATAGCTACCCATTCACAAAGCTTCTCTTGATGCATTTCCCACCATTGTGTGGGTATACCTGTTAACACTGTATCGACGGAATGTACCAGGTGGAGTAAGGGAATATGCTACATCTATACAATGAAGGTATCCACCGGATCTGTCCCATCGAACTGACAGGGCCAAAATTCATTTTCACATGCCACAATGGTAATTTGTGCACACCTCCAAGTAGATACTTCATACAATTTATGCTACCGCCGCTCTATGGCATCCTCTGAATCGGTATCATAACACTTCACACTCCTCCAACTCATCTCCCCATCCACCATGGGATTGATATAATCTTACCTTCACCTCATGATATGATAGATATTTGTAATAAAAAATCTCTAGGAATCATCATTCATAGGATCGTTGTATTTTCCCCCTTCATTTGTATCTAATGTGAAATCATGTGCAGGGTGTATGTCTCAAATGACATTTGTCTCTTCTTTAGATTCAACACAACATTATTTTCAAATTCTCAATCAATTCCAAGTATGGCAGGGTAGGGATCTGATTCATCCATGATCTTGATCACTTCAAAATATTCCTTAGTCTTCACCCCATTCTATGTTCACTTTGACCTACTCTAGTTAGCCTATAGGATATATTATTTATTGATTCGCTAGATAAAGTTGAATGGGATACCAAGCCAAGTTTTGTTTACCCATCAACTCCCAATATTTATTAGGAAAGATGCTAACGTCATATACCATATCCAACATGACACCATCCATCTCATAGCTTTTGAGTTCATACGCCATCTTGAACTCTCTTCATGTGCACTTATGTTTACTGACCCAACACACATCCCTTTCTAGTAGGGGGTCTAATATAGCTATAATTGTCTTTTCTTCCCCCATGAAGGATGCTAACATGTGCATCAATTTTCTCACAACATCGAGATCATTTAACAACTTTAAACAATAACGCACGAAGTTACTTACTTGATCTTCAGTTTCTTGTTCACAACCCATGTTGTGCAATTCTTCTTATCACATTGTGCACTTCAACTCATCATGCACATGCTCCTCTATTACCCTTTGCTCATCTCATCGTAAGTATTCTTTCCCATGGGCTTCTTCCAACAAACTTTGTATCATGCATTGTATCTCCTCATGCACATGAATACCATCCACTTTCGCTAACTCATATTCCCTCCTCTTGGGGGGCCTTCATAATCCTATCCTACTTGTTCTCTCTACTCTATGCCTCATCTTCCTTTGAAGTTGTGACATATCACAACAACCAAGCGATTCAAACTTCATCTTCTCATCTCCTACTACCACTATTTTTGTTTTATTCACTAGATACCCTACTCCTAACACCATGCCTCTTTATTAGCCTATATTCATCTATTCTCCTCTATGGAACAACACTCTCTCCTGCACTTCCCCCTAGTGCATTCTCCTTCCTCTTCATTCTCAGCCCAACCCCTCATCTCACACCACTTTCTATCTTCTTTCTTCTCCTCTTTTCTGCTTTCCTCCTTAACTCAACTCTTCTTGTGTACCTTTCAACTCTTTCTCTCCTTTACTCCTTTGGGTCCATTCTCTCCCTCACCTCATCTTAAAATATTTTGTATCCTCCTTAGTGGATCCATATCCTCTCTCTCTTTTCCCCCTTATTTTCATCCACCCCCGGTGCTAAGAGGATATACTTAGCCATCCTATCAGGGTCCATGCACATCATCCTTTTCTCCACAGACATCTTGTTCCACAATGTGATTTCTTTTACTATCATTTTTTGAGGACCTTTAGAAAACTTTCTTTCATCCTCGCTGAAAGAATCACTCTATTCTACAACAAAATCGATAATGTAACCTTCCTCCACTCAAGAAAAATAGAAATTAATTGTTTGATCCCACTTGTCCAATGCCTTTAGTCTATCAATTGTAGTTTGGTCCCATACCACTGGATMTTGGGGTCTCAAATAAGTATTATTAGTAGTCTGTCTCTTCAACTATTCATASAATAAACATGCAAATTTAGCAAAGAAAATAGCATGCATATCAATGTATATATACCTATCCTTCCATCATTCCACATTGGTGATCAAAACTTGTGTTTCTCGCTAAACAAGCTCATCCTATTTCGTAGTTAACTAATCTTGTATTTCCTCCTGAGATGGATACCACCTCATTATATKCCTTCATCATGGAGTACAAAACATTCAGGTCCTAGCAATGAAACCATTTTTTGTCTCKCTTGTGCGCATCCTTCTTGACACCGAGGGTTGATGACCAAGGGTTCGTTCATAGTTAACCAACAAAAATTCCAAGGAATCAACATATCAATCCTCAGCCAAATACTGAAGAAGGTCTTACATGAGATGCCATGAGAATTATTGAGACGATCTGGTCTTGTGTTTGTGATGAAGGGTTAAACTACATAGAGAATCTACTCATCCCGATATTCATACATTCCATTGCAATATACTTAAATATTAACAACATGTAACATTAACATATACATTCATTGAACACATAATCACATAGTAAATGACAAGAATTACTACATATTGTATTATTTCAATTAACATAGTAGCATACATGGACCAAGAGACAAATAACTCATTAGAAACAATGCCTCTTTCTCTCATACATTCTATCATTATTTCATTACAAGGCACCGTTCACTTTCTATCAGACTCTACCTATACTACTAAGATGACTCCATTATATACTTCCCACTGAAGTGTTCTAGTCACATACAAAACCATACTCACAACCAAACTCTTTCAAAACTAGTCAAACTCATCTCTCAACTGAGAGAAATTAGAGAGAAACCACTGAATGAACAACAATCAACAGCCTTCTTTGTGGCATCGATGCTCCCTTTTTCTTTTCTTCTCTGCTATAATGATTTGTCACTTTCAACTCTGCTCCACTCACTCTGTTGACTATCATCCCCACATAATTTTGTCACCCGTATGCAGTATGTGTAGCATCTTTAGATTCATGGCAGTCTTAACTAACTTGTTATCTTATCCCTTAACTGCTCCACAATATCTCGTGCTATATGAGTTAATTATTCAAGAAGACTCTGTAATGCCCACGAAGTACAACCATCGTCGGACTTCGGAACTCTTTCCATCGGGATTTCGCTACTTGCGATGTTTAAAGGCTTGGGCCCACATACTTGTAGAAATCGGGAAATCG